>VMDR010001708.1:0-114494 GCA_007922815.1 Macrotus californicus
TGAACTAAGCATAATCAGTATGGTCTCCAAAAATTTCCATTAATACATTAGCTTGCTAGTTTTGTTCTGTTTTGTCTTGCTTCCAATAGGAAAGTGGTAAAAATAACCCAAGCTATAAGAGAAAATTATGGAAGAAAATTTTAATTTGATAACATTTTCTAGCCATTAACTAGGTATAGCTATGCCATATTGTTCCAAAAAGAATCAAAGGCAAGAACTAATTTATTTGTCAAGAACTATTATTCCGCAGGAGGAACACACTGTACAGTATATTATTGTCTAAGCGATATGTTGTATACCTGAAACTAATACAAAATAATACTGAATTTAAACTGTAATTGAACAAATATTTTAGGTTTTATTTATTTATCTTTAGAGAGAGGGGAAGGGAAGGAGAAAGAGAGGGAGAGAAACATCAATGTGTGGTTGTCTCTTACATGCCCCTCACTGGGGACCCGGCCTGCAACCCAGGCCTGTGCCCTGACTGGGAATCGAACTGGCAACCCTTTCATTCACAGGCTGGCACCCAATCCACTGAGCCACATTGGCCAGGGCAAACAAATTTTAATTAAAAAAAAATAAATAATTCTTATTCTGTTTGAAAAATGGAATCACTCAGTCAATGGTAGAATAGTTGTAGAATAACTATACATAAGTCATCTCCATTGCTAGAAAACACTGGTTTTATCGTGTCTTTTCCTGACTGAAAACTTCCAATGACTCTGTATAACTGAAAGGAAAACTAAATTATTATTAGAACTTCTTAGCTTGACCTTTGAAGTCTTTCACAGCTCATCCTAAACTTATAAAATAAGTGCCAAGTTTATTTTCTAGAATGCACATCACCTGCACATCCAACAAAAGCTCTAGGCTTCAGTCAGGTTCCCCATTGGTCAAAGCCACGCCCTGCTCAGCATGGGCTTCCAAGCCCTGGCTGTGCTGTTTCCGTCAAGAAAGCTCTGCCTCCTTCCCTCCTTGTGCTGCCTCCCACAGTCCACCTCAAGATGCCCCTCTCCGCAGTCTGCGAGCACCACCTCTCTGAACTACAAATGTCCATGATGGTACCTAATCATATACTTCCTGGTGCTATTATTAACAATTTCAGATATTCATCTTACCACGCGATGGCCAGCTCCTACAGACCATCTGCCCTTCTTCCCCATCTCCAGTCCAGTACTTGAACTCATTGAACAAACATATGTGCTAGTTGTTCTAGACTCGATGTGTGCAAATTTCTCTCTTAGACTGACCCAGCAGTTCCGTGGCTGGGCTTATACAGGCATGTGTGCACACAGGACATTTGGCTTACACTTCAGTCTTCAGCCACTCGTAGGTACATGCCACAAGGACGTTGCTGTATATGGTGCAGTGCGGAATGTATGAATGTGCTAGTAACTGGGAAAGTGTGCAGAAGATACAGGATTGGTCATACAACTCAGAGACCCGCAGTGTTGCATGTAATAGCGCCCACACCGTGGTTGTGCCAGAAAGCCGCTCCGGAGACATTAGAAACCTGAAACCGGAAGGGCCCTAGATTTCCACATACTGTGATTATTTCCATTGCATAGGTCTTCATGACACGTAAATCTATTTCTGGTTCTTCAGACCTTAATTGCTGTAACTCAGTTTCCATGTATCAAGCAAGATTGAGGAATTTTTGGAACGCCAGTATCTCCAAAACCACGTGTGAATTAAACGAAAAATCTAGTAGCATTGTGACACTAAAGAGCTTGATTGCAAACCATGCACCTTTCAAGAGGGAGCATTAAAAATATTCTCCTATATGCATCTCTTATTTCAGCTAACTATATTTTTCAACCCCACCCAAAACCAAGGCAGTTCAATTACTTCTCTGGGATATGGATTTCCTTAATGGCAGAACGAGTGTAGGAATATGAAGGAAGACAATCAATGGGGAAAAAAATTTCTCGAAAACTCTAAATGATAGCTAAAACTATTATTGACTTGCATTTGCTTGAGAAAACCTTTTTATCCCATTTGCCAAGGGTTTCCCCCCCCCACCCCCCCACCCCCCCGTACTCACGCCCTTTTACCTCAGCTTCGCTCCCTCTTCATCTCAATGCTCGTGGGTGTCCGTAGCAACTTGATACCTGAGTCAATGTTAAGAGTTCCACGTTGCCATTTAAGTCAACATTTCTGGCACCGTCAATGTTGCAGTTGGTTGGGTTTATTGTAATAATTCCTTATATTTACATACCATGTTTTATCAGAAAATCACTTTGATTTACAGATGTGAACCAGTTGGGCTTTCTCCCTCCTTTACCATCAGGAGGAGGAGAAAACAGATTTACAGAGAGAGAATCTGTTACAGATGTTCCACTCTCCATAAGTGAGCTGAGAGCTAGAACCCTAAAACTTGTTCTCTGTAAGTACGATTAACAAGAATACAGTGGAGCCAATCTATCTGAACACCTACTCTTATCAAGCATTGTACTAAGTTCTGTGAAGAGCAGTTTTTTTAACACTATTCTACCATTCCATTGTTGAGCTAAAAAATATTACTGAAAAGACATCTCAAGGAATCTTGTGATCAGCCCACCAGCTAGATGGTTTTCTTTGCTTTGCCCCAAAATATCCAGCAATTCTGATTCCACAATTACTTAACTTCCTGGTCCAGAAATTCCTCTAATGTCCAGCCAATATTGTCTCTGTTTTCACTTAAGCCTATTTCCTCTTGCTGCACAAACACAATCACTGGTTAGCATGCTCCTTATGTAGCATGCACCATGCACTTCAAGGTAAAACCCTAATCACAGCTTAGCCTTAAGAGCTCCAAGCTAAAAAACACAATTTTTTAAAACTATGCCTGTGTAATTTTTCTGAAATTTTTTATAACTGTGTAGCTTATTTCACTGAAAGAGAAAGTGCCTTAGTCATTCTTCCTTTGTTTCTTCGCATTGCAAAAGTTGACAAAGACATTAAATAAATGACACTGATGTCTTTTTAACTTTCTTATTGCAGCATATCGTATATACAGAAAAATGCCCAAATCATAAGCATAGAGCTCAATGGCTTTTTAAACAAAGTGAACACATTCATGTAATCACCCAAATGAAGAAATAGAACATTACCAGCACCCCGGCAGCTTTTCTCTGGGCCCTTTCCCAATTATTATCTCCCCAAAAGTTACCACTACTCTGACTTCTATTGCAAGGTTAGTTTTGCCTGTATTCGTACTTCATGTGAACAGAGTCATACAATGTATACTCTTGTGTGTCCACATTCTTTCATTCAGCATTGTGTTTGTGAGAGCCATGAACGTTTTCGCATGTAGCGGTAGTTCTTCACTACTGTAGAGTATTTCATTTATTCACGTCTCTCGTTCTACTGCAGACAGACATGTGGGTGGGTTCTGCTTTGGAGGTAGTATGAATAATGCTGCTGTAAACGCCCCTGTACTTGTCCTTTGGTGCACATTGTGTGGATGTTTCTGTTGGGTATGCGAGGTCTGTCTGGAGAAAGTCCAGCCGTTGTTAATAGAATGAGAACGGTTTGCATGACATCGATGTAACCTGGCAGCCAAGGAGAGTGGACTGGAGTGCTCATGCGTGAACAATGCCAACTGCACTGCACTAGTCAGTGGGGGCAGTAGACACCATTGAGTCATGTGTACTGTGTGGCTGTCACATTCAAAACGACTGAGCAAGTAAAGCAGCAAATCTGCGATCAAATTCTGCATTCAGCTTGAACATTCCTCTGCGGAAACTATTCAGATGATTCGGAAGGCCACAGCTCTGGGCAACTGGTGACTGGCAGCTTCAACACAACGATGCACCTGCTCATGCATCACGTCTCCTGCAGAGTTTTTTGGCAAAACATCAAATCACCCAGGTGACTCAGTCTCCCTACAGCCCAAATTTGGCACCCTGTGACTTCTGGCTTTTCCCAAAACTAAAATCACCTTCGAAAGGGAAGAGATTTCAGACTGCCAATGAGACTCAGGAAAATACAATAGGGCAGCTCATAGTTATTGGGAGAAGTGTGTGAGGTCCCAAAGTGCCTACTTTGAAGGGGCCTGAGGCGTCATTGTCCTATGTACAATGTTTCTTGTATCTTATATCTTCTTCAATACATGTCTCTAGTTTTCGTAGCACATGGCTGGATACCTTCTGGACAGACCTTGTATACCTTGGAGAGGAATTGCTGAATCAGAGGATTCAGCTTTAGTAGATTCCACCAAATAGTTTTTCAAAGAGTTTGTACCAATTTATGCTCCCACCAACAGTACGTGAAAATCTCAGTCACTCCCCACCTCATTGGGTGTCAGTTTTTCTTAATTTTAGTGACTCTTGCAGGTAGCTGTAGTAGTTTGTTCCTTTGAAATAAACCAGCTGCCCAGATGGATTAGGTCTCTGGGAACATCCTTTTTTCCTCCTGCTGTCGTGCTTTTGCCAGTGAATCCCAGGAACATCCACAGGCAGGGAGGAGCAAAGCCACAGGCCTAGCCCTCATTTGCATGACTTTGAACTGTTATCTGTGGCTGCCTGAGATTCTAGCCAGAGTGGAGCGGACTGGGAGACACCACGTGCAGCCCCGATAACCTTTTGTTCTTTATTAAGGCCCCGCTTAGCTCTTCCTGGGGCTGCCACAGACAGCCCAGGAAAGCAGGCGGTGACCGTCTGACTGCATAATGTTAATCTCGTCAATAATGATTCAAAGAGAAAAAGACAGAAGGTAAATAACCGGATGATGATACCAACCCACCAAAGTGTGCAAGTCAGGTTAAGAACAGCTATGCTTGCTTTTGCAACCTACATATGCCTAACATGATCCCATTCTCCATAATATACATCCAGAGTTTTAAATTGGATGCTGAAATCCAGAGAGGGAAGGGTCGTCTTGAAGTGTTTTGAAAATACTAACCAATGAACAGCTGTAGCAGAGGCAGTTAGACAGAACGGGCACAGCACTTAAACCTGGACACATTAGAGTTTTTAAAAGGTTTCTGAATGATAATTCCTGTCCTTGTTTCGGCAAGAAATCCCAGCCCAGTGATCCGCTTTTTGCCAGTGAGAAGCAAATAGCACAGCTAACTTTGAAATCAAGTGTCGAATTCCACATAGCTTCCCACCTTGATTTCATTTAGTTTCTTAACAATGGAACAAAATGTTCAATAAATACAGAGGTACAAAAGCTGTCCAAATAACTTCATTAATATTGAGGGAATTCTTACCCGCTGGAAATCTGTATGTTGTGCCCCAAATTTGGACACAAGGAACCCTTTACTGACAACTCTGGAAACTCAGAAATTAAACATACGCTGTTAGGTAAGTACAAATTGGAAATTGGATGATTATATTTTTTCAAAAGGTTAGCTTTTTCTCAATCTGCTTTTCTCCAAGTTCCCACCGTAAGATGTATGTATGTACATTCCTTTCTGCTTTATGTTCTGATTTTACCCCGTGAGAGGTTTCTTAATCTGTGACACCCCACCCCCAAATATTGGATTGTTATGGAAACAAGGGGCAGTATTTCAAGCATCATGCCACAATAAAAGTAACAGGATAATGATTTTCTTTCTCAGTTCAGATACCAGAGGCCCAAATATTGATTGCCTTTTCTTTTGCCTCCTGTCCTCTGATGAAAACTACACTTTTGACAAAGAGTCACAAGAAAATGTGCCCTTTCCAGTACGAGATCTCTATAAATGTCATTTACACAGTCATTGTTTTATAATTCTGGTGTTTTCAACAGAGTGGCACAGAAGCCCTTCACTGAGTGGAGGCAGAGAGCAAGCCATGTTTCAATTTAGAATTCACTGGAACAAACAAGTTCCATTATTTTGATAAGGGCAAGTAGCATTCTAGAAATAAGACTCCTTTTCATAGTGACTGTGAAATTACTATTATTAGAATTGACTGAATGATGAGGACGTAGGTAACAGGAGGTTTCGTGAAGTGTTGTTGAGAATATTGATGTTGGGTTTGGCAGGCAAAGGGAGGTCGTAAAATCACTGTGAATGTTAATGTTTACGGACGAGAAGCATTGGTTGGTGGCATGAGCTGAAGCCAGGCTGGAGACCCAGAAGTAATGGTCAGTTTCCTGCCCGACTCTTCCTCCCGACTTGGATGCAACGCTCTTGCTATCTCAGCTCCGGGTCTCTGATTCCAGCTGCCAGCAAATGATTTGTGATTTTGTTTAAGGATAACTATTGGTGTTAGCCTTGCTCGAGGCCACCAAACTCATTTCACTTGTGCCCTGAACCAAATTTGATCCCAAAGGTAGATGCCTTGTGTATTAACACGATGTGACACTTATTACCTTCCCCTCTTCTGCGAAATCAGTTTATCTAAAGCCATCTTATACAAAAGACCTGCAGACACAAGCAACACCCAGAGCATTCACTAATGTCATGACACGTGGAACCCCATGCACCTATGGCTTCTGATGCTCCCGTGCTGTGACCCTCCGTTTCACATGATGCAACCTTTTTATTTATTTCTAATAGCTTTCCAATCAGTCAGTGCTGGAGTCCTCTTTCTAACCTCAGATCACGTTCTAATAATCAGTTTTGGTGCTTTTATTGTCCTCCAAGGTAGTTTGAGCGCTGTTAAAATCTTTCTTTAACAAGTTTCCCTTTGATAAGAGATGTTTCAGTGGGCTCCATATCACTTTTACCTTTACCTAACCTTTTCTAGACGGGCACAAAATCATGGGTGGCACAGGCCCTAGCAGCAGCATCTAACCTTGACATTAAAACTCACTTGGACATAGTATCATCTAAACCTAGAAATTCCTGGTCATATCAGGTCAGGAGAGAGAGAGCATGATGTCTTTACTGATAACTTCACATTATTGCATTTTATTAAAAATTAATGTCCTGGCCAGGCAGCTCAGTTAGTTGGAACATTGTCCCATACACCGAAAGGTTGCAGGTTCGATTCCAGGTTGGGGTGCTTGCAGGAGGCAACGAATCAATGTTTCTCTCAGATCAATGTCTCTCTCTCTCTCTCTCCCCCTCCTTCTTTCCCTCCCTCCCTCCCCCTTCCTCTCTCTAATGTCAGTAAACATATCCTCAGATGTGAGATTAATTTTTTTTTTAAAGGAGAAAAATTAAAATGGCCTGGTATTATGAGAATAGCATTCTTCCTACTGCGAGTTGGCTTACTTATCTACTGGAAATTAAATGCAGGAAAGAGAATCAATATTTTATTTGTGTACTCCATTTTGTTTATACACATCTTAGTCTCTACCTCTCTGGCCCGATTTCTGTCCCAGAGGGATGGAGCTGGCCAGCTGCAGCTTTTACCCGCACTGCGACAGCTGGCCTGGTCTGAGGGCAGTCCCACCAGAGATCCGTGTGGAAACTCCACTTTTGCTCAGGCTTGCATCCACCTGTCTGGGAGGCAAAGTCACTAGGAGACCACTGAGAGGACAGGTCTTTTCTGTTTGCTTCTTACTTGTTTTCTACCGATTTGTCCCTCGAGGAAAGGTAACTGATTTAGGGGTCTGAAAATGGTTTGGATAGACTACAAAGGGGGCAAAATGAGATTAGCGTGATGAGGTCCATACCACCCGCCCTTCTCAAACTTGGCAGAAACATTTGCGTCCCAAAGTGTCCCGGGGAAAGAAGCACAATCCGCGGTAAGAGATAAGCCGCCTGAGGTCTGTTTTGGGAAATCCAGACCACAGCTCTTTTCTTTTTCACTCCCTGCCCTGCTTTCGCACCAACCACATGAAATGCTGAAAATGGAATTTCTGCTCACCGCGGTGGAAAATTTTTCAAGATCTAAATGGCTTAGAACATTTTAAATTTGATCCACGTAGTGTTTGCCAATTTGTCAGCTGAAGTAAATACGCGAAAAAAGGAAGGTCAAAAATTTCTATCTTAAGAATGTTCACAGTAGTGAGTACTTTGTACAAAGTCCACATAGAATATATAGTTCTTCAGGCTCAACATAAATATTAGATGCTATTTCTATTTTATCTACAAGGAAGGTAAGGAGTGGCTCCACCGTTGTCACACAGTGTATCAGTGGGACATTGTCGAGGTAGAACCCAGCTGGCGAACTCTCTGTTTAGGAGTTTTCCCCATAATGCTCTATTCCTTCCTAGAAGTCAAACAAAATCGAGTTGTTGCTGGTACCATTTTCTTCAGAGTTGCCAAAGGTAGAATCGATTCCTATTTGAGAAATGTTAAGAGTTATCCAGCCATTGAGAGGTTGCCAACATTTGGACTGTCATGGAAAACGCATGTCTGATGTGTCACTAAGGTTCCCTCAGCAGGTTTCCTCTCTGTGGCAGTGATGTGAACTCAGCAACTTAAAATAAGGCCATTTCACCCTGGCTGGTGTGGCTCAATGGATTGGGTGCCAGACTGTGAAGCAAAGGGTCATGGGTTTGATTCCTGGTCAGGGCACATGCCTGGGTTGTGGGCCAGGCCCCCAGTTTGGGGCGTGCAAGAGGCAACCACACATTGATGTCTCTCTCTCTCTTTCTCCTTCCCTTTCCCTCTCTCTAGAAATAAATAATTAATCTTTAAAAAATAAAATAAGGCCATTTCAGATGAGAGGGTATCCTGAGCCCTTTGGCATCTCTCAGATAAGGCATAAGCCAGAGATGGAATCGACAAAGCAATATTCTAGGAGCCCATTGTTTGAGTTGGGAGAAACAGACCTGGGAGTGAAGGGCTCTGTGGAAGACTAGTCAGGCTCTGGGGCTGCCCTGGAAGGCGAGCTGGCCTTGCTGGTACTCATCTTGTCCACGGTGGAAGGAAAGAACAACTGTCTCAAACCAGAATGGGGAAAGCTGGTGGGGCTGGGGCCACCTTTATCTAAACCCTGATCTCATACTGCTTCCCTGTGGAGAAGCCTCAGAACTGCAACTTCCCTCTGCGGGCACCTGCCTCTCACACCCACCCAGTGTGGTCTCTGGCCTGGGCTTGCTGTCGTCTGAGAACAATAAAAAAAGAAAAAAGAGAAAAAAGTTGCTGCCGATAAGAACTTTAGCAAAAAGAACAGAAAAGCTGGGAGGCAGTGATCATGTCCTGCATGCAGAGGTGCATCTGACCGCAGACCTGCTTCCTTGCCCTTCCCTCTTCACAGACTTTTAAAGAAGCCCAAGTCTTCCATCGGCCCAACGGTGCTCTTCATCTGTGCCTTCAAGGACCTAGGTTCTGACTTGCACCCCTGGAAATACCAAATAAGTTGGTAAAAGTGGCTACATTTTCTCTGAATTTTTTTTCACGAGAACTAAATCACAGTGCTCTAGCTGACACAGAGATTCCCACGTTCATCTTTTTAGGACTGTCCTCACAACTCCCTGCTCATCCTCAGCGCCCACCAAAGGGTATTTTGGTGGGACACGCAGGTATTAACAAGGATGCTCTTACCCTCCAGCCACCCTCCTCTGTAGGGCATTAGGGCATTCACACACCTGTTTGGTATGGATCGACAGCTGACCACTTCATTATGATGTAAAAACAGCATTGTAGGGGCGTTACAGTGAGTACGGTCGTTCCATTTCCTCATTTCTTTGCATTCTAGGAAAGGTGGAAAAGCTCAGACTTGCTTAATTAGTACAACAGTCAGAAGCTAATGGAAAGCTATAATGACTAAATTTTGACACATTTTAGGGAGCGTGAAGAAAAGGGCAGTAAATCCTTTGGGCTAGTCAGTGGTATTTTCCAGGGAATATTTGAGTCAGAAAGTAGAAAGGAAGTTGACAATATAATTCACATTCCACCGAGAACCTGTGACCCTTTCTCTCCCTCTCCCCTGCACCCCTGCCGACGGCTGCAGGGGTGAGAGGTGTGAGTTGAAGAGGACAAGCCATCAGCAGAGAGTAACTTATGATGAGAAATAACAATATTTGGATTAGCTATAATACCAAGCCAGTGATATTTACAAATTATTAAGCTGCCATCCTCACATCAAACGCTTTTTCTTTTCATGAAATGCTAAGCTGTAGTTTCAGTTTGTTTCAAACTGTCAAGTCCATTATTTGATGTTCCTCTGTGTTTGTTTATCTTAATTAAGATGTTGAATCAATCATTTTTACTTTCTCTCCTCAAGAGCAGCAGCCGGCGCAGTCAGGATGAGGGCCAGCCACCCCTGAGCACTGTGCAGGTGCTGAGCCTGTTTGTCACCTGGGGGTGGGGGGGATGAAAAAAACACATTTGTTCTCCAGGTGGTGTGGACAGACTGACAGGTTTCTCTGCTAGGGGCGGGGGGAGTCTTCCTGCAGTGAGAAACGGCATTTCTGTCTAGAACAAGCTAAAGTGGCAGCAAATTTTGGCCCTGTGTTGGAGATGATTTTCTCCTGCAACATCATGGCACCTCACCATGGAGTGCGGAACACTGAGGTGGGGTTAGAAGCAGGAGACAGACTGTGGCGCCCGGAGCAAGCAGGCAGCAGGAATTGAAAAGCTCTGACCCCCAGCCGAGGAGGCGAATGACAGCTGTTCTTGCCACCCTAGCTTTCTTTTTCCATTCCCGATGTCACAGTGCAGTTTCCACTCATAGCCACATCACTTCGTGTTCCTCTTTGTAGGGAGATACCTCTGAACTACCAGTTCTGCCCGAGGGCCCCTCCAGGGTTTTCCCGACAGCACAGACGCCTGCTCTTCCCTACTCGGTCCCGGTCTGAGAAGCATGCATTCTGTCAGATCAGCAAGTCGAGGGCAGAGAAGAAGTCACCTAGACATGGCACAGAATTTTACTCTGCGTGCCAATCGGTCCGTCCAGGGGTAAAACCTCTGACCTTCGTCTCATTGGTACCGACACATCTGTGACCCTGGAGTTATGCACTTGGCTCTTGGAATCAGGAGAAAGTACGCCTTTTCATTGATCAGAATCTTTTTTTAAGCACATCTAAGCAGAATGTGTGGGAAATAAGATCAGCATTTCTCCTAGTTAGCATTGCGAGAACCTGCCAGTACCGGAAACCACGGTCTAGTACATGGCCCTGCTCCTGACAGAGGCAGCAGTGGACTCTCGGGGCTCAGGCCAAAGGCTCAAGTTCTAGTCCTTCATTAAGGCAAGAGGTGGACTTCTGAATCACATGACTCTGAGAGGAAACAAGCTTTCAAAGGGCAAACCAAGCACGTCATTTATTTGTGGCCTCTCTTCTGACTCCCGGGCCACAGATAAGTACTTTCAACAAATTCTCACTCCCCATGAGTGGAAAACACATTCTGCTAATCATCACGTATTACCCAACACCTGGAATTAAAGCAGTCTTCTCTCACCACACTCATTTGCTTTCTTTCCAGCGGGATTCTAGGTTCACAAGGAGACCGCCAGTATTTGCTTAGCTGTGTGCACTGTTCCTGGTGTGGTGGAGACAGCTAGCTAGCCCCCAGGATGCAGTCTCCCCTTCTGCACTTCTGGATGGGCTCACGGCTGCCCAGAACAACTGCCTGCCTCCTGACCTCGCTGTCGACTAGATTTAACCATGTGACTTAGGTTCTGGCCAGTGGAATGTAAAAGGGAGGTGTCAACTTCCAGGGTCACACATAAGTGTCCTTAAGCTGGTGGGAGGACAGTGATGCTCTCTTCCTTGCCCCTTCCCTCCTTCCTGCTGGCTAGAGCTGGAACCAGCTTGAGCCATGAGGAAGAAACCACATGGTAAAGGTGGTGCAGGCAAGCTAGAAGGAGCCTGAGCACATGGAGCGTCGTCCTATCTCCAGGCTGCCTCCCCCAGTCTTATTATCCAAGCAAGAGAAATTATCTTCTGTTTGTTAAGACCTCTGTTATTGAGGGTTTCCTCTCACGCTGGCCAAACTCGTCCTGATTTACCTGATAAGGATTCCCCTAGCAGGAAAGCCAAGGACAAGCTGAACAGGGTTAAGTCTTAGGGAGGTGACTATAAAGAATGGGATGGGAAAGGATACTACAGTAATGAAAAGACTACAATATTTGAAATGATTAAATAAACCTAAGTTATATGAGCATAGACAGTAATTTCCCTGGCATTTTTTAAATGTTGTGCAAAAGCCCTACTTTCATACATTAATGTTTTCTCTCCAAATGTTGGTAGTAATACTCCTGGGTAGTTTGTCAAAATTGTGATGTAGACAAGTTGTCTTGGTTCTTTTCCAGGTCACCTTAGGTTACTTTGTCCTATGGCACCTCCCTTGCCTCTCACCACCTATTCTGGTACTCAGTGTCCAGGTCCACCCCTCCCACCTCACCAAAGCTTACCAGCAAGCCATGAGGCTGACAAGGACCTAATATACAAACCCACCCTGAGGTATTATGATTCTCAGCCCTGGCTGAGCATCAGAATATCCATAGAGCTTTGTAAAAATAAACATATCTCAACTCTACTCCCAGATGATCCTGATTCAGCCTATCTAGGGTGCAGTCCAAGCATCTACATTTTTTGAGAGGTTGGCAGGTGATTCTGATGTGCAGCTAGGGTCATGAACCACCGCTCTTCAGAGAGGGAGGTCAGGTGACTGATAATGGCTCAGTGTAGTATCCTCAACCTCATGGATGAGAGTCACTGCTGGGCAACCTTCTGTCAATTACCTCTACTCAGTGGTCTACTGCACGGTCACTTACAGATGGCTATGCCTTGTCCCTGGGAGAGCTTGAAGTTTGGGCCACCCTCCCCCAACAACCTGTGATGCACCAGTTTGGCACCGCACTGTGGATGAGAGTGCCTCGTACTAAAGGCATTTGTACTTCCACAGGAAATAATGCTTTAATTCCAGGGAATGGGCTCCTCCTAATGGTGGAATTTCAGGAGTTAAGGAAGTCAGTTGAAAAGATATTTTGGAAGAGGGACCCTTTCCAGTTCCCTTGAACACACACAATTTAAGTAGTACCAGCTCTACTTGATTTTAGAAAATTGGGCTTCTGGGAAAAAAATACACTTAGGCCTGCCTTCATTCCCCACCCCACCCTCCCATGCAGTTTGGAATCTCCCTCCACTCACACTTTCCCTTGCCCCCTAGAGAAGCAATGTCATTCAGCCATAGTTAGATGGCAAGATGCCGTGTTAAAAGAGCACATTACACTATTCTAAACATCCTTTCGTGCCTGGATGATGATCTTAGAACACAGAGCAGAGGGTTGTTTAGAGATCAGTCCTCTATTATAGTACAGAAACAGGCAGGCTAATCAATATTTTCACATACCTGGCCAGTTCTTACAAACCTGGCATACAATTAAGATTCTACAGTGCCTTAGGTAATCCTTAATATTTCACTTTTCTTAAGTGTTTCAGCTGTTTTTGTCTCCTCATTTTTATCCTCTCATTCCAGATTCTGTGAATCCTACCTCATGGGGCTGTTATAAAAATCAAACTAAACAAGAGGTTTGAAAGTGCTCTAAAATTTTTAAAGCTCTATACAAATATATAGCGATACTTCTGTACCAGGAAATATATTCTTTGTGTAGCAGCACTTCAAATTTTTGATGGAGAGAAGAGGGAGGAAGACAGAGATGTTGAGGGACAAATGCTAAGGATTGGCACGGGGGCTCCCTAGCTCGGTCCCAGCCCTGTCCACTCACTAACTGGGAAACTTGAGCAAGTCACTTGAATTCTCCATGAAGAGAAAAATGACCATTTTCTTACTGCAGATAATTATTGTTATTACAGGGGTTAGTGGTCAGGATTAATAAATCAAAGTGTATTAAAAGATTTCAGAGTCGATAGATTTAGAAATTCCCGCAGAGAGAACCTGGAAGGAAGGTTCAGATGCAGCCCCCAATCACAGCGGTGAGCTAGAAGTGGAACACTGGCAACTAGGCACCTGGTTCTCAGCTCTAGTTATTAGCTCCCTTCCTCTGCTAAGGAGGATAAAAGAAAGAGTTTTTGGTTTTCCCCATTACAAAAACACCTTGAATTGCCTATGGAGATCTTTTTAACCATTGCAGATTTATTGTCCTGGAAACAGGATTTGTAATGGGGTGTTTTCACACTTTGGTTGGCCTTCACTGTTCTTGGGGAACAGGCAGAGAAATCATTGAAATATTTACAGGACAGAGGGGCTAAGTGCCACCTCCTGTAATTGTTTATTTTCTTTCCAAAGTGACAAGAAGTTGTTGGAGTTTCATACTTCATTTTATATACAAATTGAGGTCCTGAGGGACAGAATCCTTCATGTGAACAGCCCTCCCAGTCACAGGAGAAAACTGAGTAACAGTAAAACCTTCAGGGGCATCATTTAATATCTCCAGCACTTCACGAGTTTCCGACACTCTGGTCTTCAAGGGGGAAAGCTGATTTATACCTTCAGTTGTTAGACAATGTAAAGGTGAGGTCAGACATGGGCATCCTTCATCCCTTATCCCGGTGCTCACAGGTCCCTTGGGCAAGGTGGAATCAAAGCATTTCAGATGATAGAGGTCACAGGAGTGACACCGTAAGAGGTAAGAGAGCACAGCCTCCTTCCTCTGCCAGTAGGTCTGACACCCATACATCTTCATATCGCCGTTGTTTCCACTTGAAAAATTACGTGCAGTTGGTTTTACTTTTCCTTCCCTTCTTATTCTTAAAACATGATTTCCACCCCCAATCTAAAGTGTAATTTATGTCAAGAATAATGATTATGTGTTTCTGATTATTTTTTAAAAAGGCAAATCCTTTAACATAAATGAAGGACAACAGGTGTCTTGTTTTATGGCCTTGTCCCTTCCCAACCCTATAAATTAAGTCATGTCTGTGCTCCCTGTGACTTTGCACTGATCTGAAGTTGTCTCTCTAGGGCATCCTGGGAGTTCTGTGCTCTCCGGCACAGTGCCTCCTACCTAGTAGGTTCCAAATAAGCTTTTCCTGGCATGATTTAATCTGCAGGTACTTTATCCAATTTTGGTCGTGCTCAGTGGTACAGTACTCATCTGCAAACTGCAACCCAAGCTTACACCCTGGGTTTCCGACCCCAAATTTCATAATGTGATTATTGCATACCCCTTGTTAATTGTGAAATAAAACAGATCTCCAGTGGAAAGAGTCCTCCTGTTTTTGTAGGTCCCTTTGCAATGCAGAAAGATCTTAAGCAGCCCTGGCTGGTGTGGCTCAGTGGATGAGTGCCGGCCTACGAACTGAAAAGTCCCTGGTTCGATTCCCAGTCAGGGCATATGCCTGGGTTGTGGGCCAGGTCCTGGGGGAGGGGGGTGGGGGTGAGAGGCATCTGATCTATGTTTGTCTCCCTCTCTTTCTCCCTCCCTTCCTTTCTTTCTAAAAATAAATAAATAAATAAAATATTTTTTTTAAAAGAGCTTAAGCAGAATTAAACCAATGGTAAAACAAAATACAACATTGCAAATGAATCTTAAAATTACACAAAGATGACAGATTATTAAAGTATTCTTAAAACAACACCTAATTCAAATACGGCTTTGTGTAAGTGTTTAAACAAAATTGTTTCTCTTTATTCTACGTGTATTTCTTCTTTCTTTTCTGGATTCCTTTGCTTTATACCCTTCATGTCAAGCTTAGGAATTTTGTATATTAAGCCACTCTGAATGGACATCATTATGTAAATATGGAGACATGTGGCTTCATTGTAAAATGGTCGTGAAGCCATATTTTTCCACTCTCTAATTATATTTTTATTTTCGTCAAGACAATATAGATATATCATTTTTAAAAATTAAGTGGTGCTACGAGCAGTCATCACTTCCCAGTACCAGAGTGCCACTCTCCAGGGGCAGCCCCTCTCCATTCTGATGTGCAATTCCCATTCCTGAATAATATTGTTATACAGAGATTTTTTATTTATCAATTTCAGACATTATCTATTGATTTCATATAATGGCAGACGAGGATTTAATACTCTTATCTCATCCCAACCCTCACTTCCCCTCCCTTCATCTTCCCAACATGATTATATCATAATTTTTAGTTAGTTTCATTTTAGGGTTTGCGTGATTTTAACGATGTAAATTGTATTCACTGCCAACCCTTATAAACTTCCATAATTAAATTTTATCTCCTGTTTTTATGGAGTTGGCAAATGCCGTGGGTTTTCATTTGATCCGCTTCCTAAGGCATCATCTCTAACTCTTCCCAAACTTTGCAGCAGGGTTGCGGCTTGCCTCTCTTGGACCACTGGCTCCCACGTGCTCAAACACAGCAGAGGCCCAGCCGTCACACCTTGCTCTCAGAGCAGCTCTCCTGGAGACCTCTGTCCTTCCCACTTTACAGCCCAGCCGACGCCTTGGACTTCCCTTTGTCTCCTTCCTTTGTCACAGTTGCACCTGGGCCCAGCCTCACCTTCTTTTGTGGTGGAGCCCATCCTCTCGTGGCCTCCTGGGACAGGCTGCCTAGGGGGTAAATTTCTTGAGACTGTGCACGTCTGAAAACCTCTTTATTCTACCTTCACACTTGATTGATAGTTTGGGTGTAAAGGTGCTAATGGAAATCATTTTCCCTTAGAATTTGGAAAGTTTTGCTTCATTGGCTTCCAGCTTCTTGATTCTTTGTGTCCGACCCATTTTTCCCCTTGATTCAGCTTTTATGAGCTTCTTATTATCCACTGTGTTCTGAAATTTCCCAGTGATAACAAAGGTGTGCGCCACTCTTCATTCATGTGGTAGGTGTATGGAGGGCCTTTTCGATCAGAAGACTCATATTCCTCATTTTGAGAAATTGTATTGTTTCTTTCATCATTGCATTCCTTTTATTTCCTATGTTCCAATACTTTAGTCTCTTCTGTTTTGTGTTTTGTTTTTCTTGATCTTTTTCCCCTATTTCTTTAAGATTGCCTCAATTGTATCTTCCAATTCATCTATTGATTTTGTTTTTAATTTGATCATGTATTTAATTTCCAACTGTCTTCTCTTGTTCTTTGTTTCTTTATAAGCATCCTATTCCACAGATACAGTGTCTTCTCATCCCTCTGGGGATGCTCAATAATGGCTCGTTTGGTTACTTTGGTTTTTAATTTTCTTTTATGCTTCCTAAATTAACTCCGTTTCCCCTGAGTTCTCTTTTGTCTGTTGTATGTTTTGATCTTTGTCTTTCACATTGGAAGCTTTTCTGCACATGTCTGGTGATCCCTAGGCGCTGATTAAATGTAAAAGTAAGGCACTAAAATTGAAACTGCTGTGTGCCAGGGTGGAGCATGTCAATTCATGGGCTTCACTTCAGAAATCCTGAAGTTAGAAGTGATGCGGAGACCCAACCACTTTGCTTGGGTTCTCCCAAACATTAGCACCTGTAAGCGTTTTCTCTGAGGCCATTTACCTTTTCCAGAGAAGGATCCATGGCTCTCCTGGTGGTGCATTATACACGACTGTACCAGGGTCCTTACAATCGAGCAGTAAAAGGAGGCTGTGAGCCTCACTACTCAGGACATAGACTATTATTCAATTCCCCTGTTTCAGAATGCTTCTCGTTCTACACTGGACTGCATGTCCCAAGATTTGGGACCTCCCTGGTTTAGTTTCCCCACACAAAGGAAAGCCGCTGTGCCAGGGTTAGAAAAAGATCATTACCTAACGATGGGGGCGGAAGAGTAATATTATGCTGAACCGAAGTCAGAAAACTCTATTGCTCTTCTCAGCTCTGCAGCAAATTAGTCACATTACCTTGGGTGATGTTATATAACGACATCATGGAGTGAGTCACATAATGACATCATTGGGTGAGTCACATATTCTAGCTGGTTGGGCTTTAGTTTTCCCAACTGCAAAATAAGCATCAGGATCTTGCTTCACCACTGCTGGAGGGCCCTGTAACCTCTCCACCTAAGAGTACTTCATTAAGGTACCTTATGAAGAGGCTAAAAAAAGGGATGCAATATATTTAGAAGAATTTCCTTGACAAGTATTATCGCATTCTTAAATTATGCCGCATTTTAGGACTTGCTCCTACGTATGGTAACCTTGGCTTTGGTAAGGTAGGACACGCAGCTCAGGGTCCGCATAGGAGCCTTTCTCTCTCTTCCCTCCTTTCATATGTTCTGCGTGGTTTGGCCCATGAGAGGCCCAGCAGTTGCACCCAGCAGGTGGGGCTACACATTCCTGTGGACCTCAGACAGGAGGGTCTCCCAGGTACCTGTCCCTTCTCCGGTGGTGCCATAGATCAGATGCCACTCCAGGGCTGACACCCTGGACAACTCCCGGGCTCCATCTGGCAGTACTGGTACTAGGATCCATGAGATTTGGGCTGAGAAATCTAGAATGAAAACATTCTTCATCTTGACTTTACATTATGATTATAACATTATTCATTATGGAAAATGTTTGTATAGCAGGGTTTAGCAAAAAAAAAAAATATATACTGGATTTGGAGATTTAAAAAAACAAACAAACCTGAGTTTAGGGCTGATTCTTTTTTTCCAGCTGTGTAAGAAGGTCCCTTCCCCGCACTGAGCCTCAGCTTCAACTTCTGAAGGCCAGACCGAAAGCATTTCACAAACACCCGATACAGTGCTGCCCACCTGTACAGTCTTGCTGTTACCATTGTTACTATTCTGTCTGTTGGGTCAGGGAAGCCCGCACTTCATGCCACCTCTCCTGCCTGCTCTGTAACACCCACACAGTTCCGCAATTAGAGTTGGCTTTCCAAAAAAGACTTCCATCCTTTTTTTTCCCCTCTAAAACGAATGAGTCCGGAACCAACCTACCCGAACCATCCACTATGCAGCCTCTTTTGTTCACGAACAACCTTAACGTAATAAACTGGTGTGCCCCCACGGCCGCGAAAAACGTTGGAAGGAGACGGGTTTCCATCTCAGGCTTCTAAGGCGCCGTACCAAACAGTAACAAGGGAAAAATTATTCAGCTAAATGCACCCGGCGTACGTTGGCATCCAATATGCCTCCCTCCTCGCCAGGCGTTATTACTTATATACCTGCCTCGGAGAAGGGTTGCTTGGAAGAGGTACCCTGCTTTTACCGGACATACATTTTAGGGACTTTTAAATAAACTTACATAGAAACACAGAGCTGCACGTCTTCTAAACTTTGCCATTTCATCCGTCTGTACCAGGCAGCGTGAAGCAAAATGGATGTGCCTTCAGCTCTCTACAGCCCTGGAAAATGAACCAGTCCACTTAACAATAAATGGTGGTTGGTTCGAACACACATGACTGGTCTGGTGAGGAAGGAAAGAAAGTTGAGCTTAATGAAGTCCAGTGTCTGTGTCCCTGCACACGGACAGGAAAGGACGAGTGTTTTATAACTGTTTATTGGAGTTAATGGTAATAAATTCCTCACTTGTGATGCATTAGCTTTAATGTTTTCATTACTTGGTGATTTAGGTTTTCCCTTTTCACGCTGTAAATCATGTTGTCCCAGTAGCGAGCAGGCTGAGTGCCTGCCGTAATGTGCACGGTGCTCAGTGGGGAAAAGAATGTCCTCTCTCTCTCTCTCTCTCTCTCTCTCTCTCTCTCTCTCTCTCTCTCTCTCCCCAGCACTGTCTGACAAAGGATACTTGGCCTCATCCGATTTGCTACTTTCTAAATAAGCAGTAAAGACAGACAGATTCATCTGACAGCAGCCTGGCAGAATATGACAGGGCCTGGTTCAGATCCTAGGGAAGGACAGTCTCCGTAGTAACTTTCCGGATGTATTTGGTACTGAAGTTTTTCTTTTTTCTTTTTCTTTCTCTCTCTCTCTCTCTCTCTCTTTTTTTTTTTTTTTTGTTTGCCCTTGGTTAATGAGCTGTGCAAATAGATATTGAGATTTAGTGTTTTTATTTTGCAATTACCGGCTCAATTTGGTTGGAAATTTTGGGTCTAGAAACATCACCCTCATTTTCCCCTCTCTAATTTTTTTCTTGCAAAGTTTTGAGTCTTGTCAGATAGATCAGAAGAATCAAGTAAGATTTTCATGTCAAATGTGTGACTTCAAAGGAGGTGATTTTTGTCCTAAGGTTCCTTATCATAGCCTTCATTTTTCTGTCTTCAATTCTATACTGCTCCACAGAGACATGCACGGAGCTGGCGGGGAATGGGGCCTGCTTTGGGAGTGGCACTTGATCCACTGGGCGACACACAGCAGGTCAGAGCCACATTGCTGAGATCGTTGCGTTCCCATCAAGCGACTCCTGTTGGGCTATTGGAGTTCTCATTAGATCCCATCCTGAAGTACCCCAGAGAATCGCAGTAATTAGTTCCTGAGTCGTCTTCTTTATTTTCTGTTTTGTTTGCTTTAAAGTTTTCTCGATGTGGTGCTCTGATGATATCTGAGTGTCTTTAACTAGAGAAATGGGGAGAAGACAAAATTATTGCCATTCCCTTCCTCCTTGAAGAGTAACTAAAATAGAGACTCCAGGGTTCTGGCGTGCTGACGCCCCACATGGTCCCCGCCATCAACGCTATTCAGTGCCCGCACACACATAGGGTGTTTGCATAGAGGATGCAGCAAATGTACCTGTGGAAGTTCAAAGAGAAAAATACCATTTTTCAGGGAGATGAAAGAGCACAACTAGGGAAACATTACAAGAAGGGGCCAAATTCTCAGCCATTCAGGGTCTGTAGCTCAGAAATTGCTATTGACAGCTATTTTCTGGACAGTATTCAACTTTCATTTAAGTTGTCAGAGTTTGGCTCAGTCCTTTGTCTACTTGTGGCGCGCTCTGAAGCCCATCCTTTGATGCCTTCCTGAAGATAGGTAAGGTCTGAGGTGAGCAGAGTCGGTGTCTTGTTGAGGCTGTGAAATAGGCTCAGAAATTTTGTTGTCTCTAGTTGGGGTTCATAGTATTTTTTTCCTAGAGTCTTGCCTCAAGTCCTCTTTGCCCTCTTCCTATCGTCCCCAGTACTGCTATTCTCCTGATGTCCCCTTGCTCTCTCGGCCAAAGCTTCCTTTCTTTCCCCTTTTTAATTTCTTATTGCACATTACCAACCTTAAGATTAAAATAGTGAATATACAGCAGAACAAAAATTACCGTTTGTGTCTTGGATAAAAATGATTTATATAACAAATATTCACTCCCATGTTGCCTTCTTAGATCACAAGTCCCATTAGGCTCGAAGTGGTTTCAGTTCCCTTTAGCACACATTTTTCAGGCACCTACTGTGCGCGCAGTGCCTTTGGGGATACGGAGAGAAACAAGTATATGAATAGTGAATTGCTCTGCCCTCTATGAAGGGACCAGATTTCCTAGTGGCAGCTTTTCTTTAGGCTTCAAGAAATTAAATAATTAGCCCCAAACTCCTCGTAGTTTTCTGTGTATATTTTAGGGAAGGATTCTTTGTAATCTCACATCAACTCAACAATTATTTAAAGTCCAGCCCTACTGGGGTGAGTCTCAGCTATTCACATGTTCCAGTTCTTCCTCAATCTTATTCTTACTCTTCTTACCTGGACAGTTGGGTTGAAAGTGCCGGCCCATCCTCCCAGATGCACAGCTGTATTGGATGCTTCATGGTGATGCCTTGTTCACTCATTTGCTTCCATTATGCCATGTCTCTTCCTATAAATGCAGGAGCTAGTATTACCCACCTTCCTATTTCTAGGCTGTCCTCCCTGTTGCCTTTCACCAAGACCTGCAGCTACATTCCTTTTCCCAGGAATAACAATTTTCTATTTCCCTGTTCAAGTCTTCTAGCATCCTCACGTAGTGTCTAATAGCTTACGTAAACCTAAGCCAACAGACAAGAATGGAAGTACTGGGGAAAGGGTTTAGGTTCCCTGGAAGCCAAGACTGTGCTATTATATGGCCCTGTAGAAAATAATATTAGAGCACAAAAGAAGGCATGTGTAACTCTACATGGGGAAAGCGGAGGAAGATTCAGAGAGAATGTGATGTTTCAACTGAGTCTTAAAGGAGCACCTGCTACTCAGAAAGTGGAGGCAGAGAGAGCAACTGTCCAACAGGGAAGCAGGAACAAAGGTGTACAATGCGAAGAACACGACGTGTTCCAGAAGGCAGAGTGTGTTAACTATTGTTGCTGGAGTATCGGGAGGTGTGGAGTCTGGGAGGAAATGAAACTGGAAGGTAGGGCGAAACCAAACATTAAACATTTTTGTATGATGGAGAGTTTGAATTTCACCCAGTAAGAAAGGGAGAGGTTTAAGCAGGAATGTGGCATGACCACATCTGTTTCAGAAGGATGATTTCTGGCCACGTGTGGTGAACAGGCAGAAGGCAAACCAGTCAAAAAGTGATTTCAAACCCAGGCGAGTCTCTTTTCTTTTTCTTTCCTTTTCCCTATGTCCTTATCACAGTCCAGTGGAGTAATAAATAGATTTGAAAATGACATTTTGTCATTCATTTTTAAAGACATGCTCTCAAGTGACACATGTATCATGGTGGTCTGCCTCAAGATGAGGGAGGAATACAGTGATCCTTCAAGGTGTGTAAAAAGACCATCTAGCATTTTAAATCCTCTCCTCCTCTTTAGAATCACGAGGCCAGCTGAAACATTGCTGCCCAGATTTTATCAGAATTCTCACTTTTACTGTTGCCACTCGCTGTGGTTTGGCTGCTGAAGGGACTTCATGTAGTTAGATCTTTGTGTTTCTATAGCAAGGATGAATTTCTAGGATAAAAATAAAGCTGAGGGTGCCAGGCTACAGATAGGTGAATTAATGGAATCAGAAGACACAGAGGCTTCCTGGGTTTAAGCAGTTTGTGTGGACATGACATGAATTCTCAGCCTTTTTCCCACCGTAATACATGCCCAGTGACTCACTTCCAGGGAACACCCACAAGTTTGAAGAAACACAGTTTTTTCCAGGAAGTTAAGCACTGTGGGAATTCTCTCTCCCTCCCTCTGAATTTAATGAGTTTATATCCAAAGATCAGTCATTTTACATTTAAGGAATAAAAATCTTTTTAAAAAATACAAGGGGTGAAAGAATTTTAACAAAGCTTCCGTTTCTTTTTTGCAATAGCTTTTAATAATTTATCTCATATTTTTTTGCAATGTCCAAATACATTTTCAGCACCCGTTACAATCACGAAATTAGGTAAGTGTATTGTTCATCATGAACCTCGGAGGAAACCGATGTACTTCCTATTAAAAACTCTATGGTATTCCAAGCATTACACAACCAGGCTACGTAACCACCTTTTGTCACCAGAATCACCACCAAAGTTTCCTGGAAATGAGTCAACATAAGAATTAAATATTTAATTCTTGATTAAAAAGTATTCCTTACTTTTAACTTCAGCAAGCTCTTCCTGTTTCATCGTTAAGATATACCCTAATAGTTTTAAAGCAGAAGCTGTGAGAGGGCGAAGGCGGGGACTGGATGAAAGAAGGTGAAGGGATTCACCAAAGAACATAGACGCATGACCCACAGATGTGGGCAACGGTGTAGGAATTGCCGGAGGGAGTTGCAGGGGGAGTGTATGGAGGGGGGCTAAAGTGGGAAATTGGGACAGCTCTAATAACATAAACAATAAAGGATTCTGAAATAAATAAATAAAGCAGAAGCTGCAAGAATAGAGTCTGGATAGTTAAAACTGTATGTACTCCTGAGTTCAAACTTACAGGTATGTTTTTTGTAAATAGTTCTCAATAAATTATCCTCCCTCCGTATTCCCCTGCCCCAGGTCTTAGGAAACTTTGGCCAGGAATAAAACTATACCCAGGCAGATGTATATGCCATACAATAGCACGAACAGTAGAGCCCAACTACCACTTTGTGTTTTAGAAATAGAAGGCAATTAAAAGGTACTCCAAGTTAACTTAAGAAAAGCTTTCACAGGGTAATATTTAAACAATCACAAAGGTTAAGAAAACACTAATATCAAAGTACGTAAGACTACAACGTTAAAACACACAAGAGCTACACATGAGTCACTATTCCTGTTCTACTCATGAATTTTAGTCTCCATTTTCATGACATCTAGTAGTTTCTTGGGACATCTGATTGAAGTCTGGTGGTTCTCTCCTAAGGAACCTCTTGCTTCTGGTCATATCTTGGTCATTGTACTACTTCAAAATAGTGCCATATCGCCATGATGTTCTGAGGCATGAAGACACATCCTGTGTACAGTGCCATTCCCACGATGGCACCAGCAAGGAAATGAACACAGTCTGCTCCCAGGGCTCCAGCACGTAGAGCGCCCTGGCCAGCAGCTACTGGTAGTGAACAGGGCATTTGCTGCCAGGCCAGTGCCAGCGCCGGTGCCATACCCACAGCATGCCTCCTGCATTGCAGTCCAGCATCAGTCCTAAAGCCTCGGACCTGGAGACCTCCCTGCCCGCCACCCCACACCAATTGGCCCGCGTGACCTCGGTGCATCACCCATTGGCACAAGCAGCCGCACACAAGCCCAGGCAGCCAGCTGTGAGCCCCACCTGGCTCCCAGTCATCGGCCAGGCCACGGCCTTCAAGAATTCTTGATTGTCACAATAAAAATAATACACCGGGTGGAGTTAGTCATCATAGGCTGTAGCATAAATATTATAAGTTGTCATTTTTAATGGACTTTTCCCCTTAAGAAAGCACATCAGAACACAAATGAATGCTATCATTAAGAAAAACTTTGAATCTATTCTTATTCTACAAGTGAATTATCCAAAACCTCCACCCTTTAAATCAACACCTGAAGCTGATCAAAGACACCAATGAGTCATGACAGCGTGACTGAGAGTCGGTGATTATTACACTGAGTTAGGCGTTCTTTAAGACGAACTGTTTACACCTACCAGAGGCTATTGCTATTATCATTTACTAAGATGCTAGAAGCAGCGTGAAGTTACCACACCTGGAACTGGAAGGGCTTTTTTCTGCTTTCACTCCTTATGAGTGAAGTCCCACTGAAAGCGCAAATATTGAAAAAGAGCCTTCCCTTAAGACCACAAGCCTGTGAGACACTTAGTGTAGAAACAAGAACATACCTCCTCCGTGAATGTAATGATTTCCGGATGGTACCTTGAAGCTTGGCATTACTGATCAAATGTGTTATGAAAAGAAACCAATTTGGATATTTGGCTCAACTTTTCCCTTTCTCTTTTAAGCCAGTGCTTCTTCCTTAAAGAGTGAACACCGCCTCCAAGATGCCCGTGCACCCTCCGCTTGAACAGGGCTGCATTTTTCTAGGTACCACTCTTGGGTCAGAAGAGCTTTTGTAAACTTTGGTGGCCAAACAGCGTTTTTTGAGGGCTTCAGGTTGCTCCCTCATGTATTTCCTTTATCCTGTGTGTCCTTTGGTTACATCCTCATACTTTCTTTTATTTTGCTCTGTATCTGTTGACCTCTGGGATTTCACACAGCCTTGCTCTCGAAAGCAATTCCACAGATAAATCACCCTGGACATTAAAAAGTAAATAAGAAATACAAGATCTTAAAGTAATTTTTGACATCAAGCATTAGAATAACCATAATCACATCTGTTTTTATTCCATGTTTAAGCGGGGTCTCTTTCGTGGGAGAGTGAGGTGGGAAGACCCTGTTTTTCCTCAGCCACTTCCAAGTGCGTCTCCTTGCATGAAGTTCAAGGTGGTGGAAGGAGCATGGGCTTGTCCAGCTAAGCAAACTTCAGCAAGTCCCTTAATTCCGCGGAGCTTCAGTTTCCCGTTCTACAAAGTACAGCTGATAATAAAACATCCCTCATAGGGTTATTGTGGAGTTTCAGTGAGATGTAAAAATTCTTGATATAAAATGTAGATTAAAAACTTGTTCCTTTCTTTTACCACTCGTCGTAAGATATACTAGTTATAACTATTTTGTTCTTCCATTATCTGCTTTTTTTTTCTCAGTATTACTGGCCTAGAATCTATGTGAATTTTTTTTATGTTCAGTATAACAAGATTTCGTCCACAGATTTTTACACTGTTTGGTATGTTACCTGGATTAACAAATTATTTTACAGACCTTAAAAAATCGAAGGGGCAACAAGAGTCCATCAAGGCCTACCTGAGTGCTGTCTCCTGTGTTGGTTTGCTAAGGACAAATGTGCAGTTTCTACCGTGTTCCCCTGTCCTTCCGTCCAGCTCCTTCTGGGCCTGTTTTGTTTCTTAGCTCATGTCTCAGCTTGTATACTCTGTTCACTTCCTTCCTTGCACCTGATATTCAACATGTTTCTCCATGAAAGTGAGGCTGTTTGAGTGGTTTCTACGTCTTTGAAACTTTTAGATCCTAAGTCTATTATTAATGATTCAGAATTTTTTACCTTACATGGGTTGGCCTAAATTCCTTACTAAGTGAAGCAAAGGGACAGAAAAGTGGAAGGAATACACATGTACACTCAAGTGAATATCAAAATGGAACCACGGAACTTAGAGAACTGTATATATAAGCCCGTTCCAAGGGACTAAACAGGGAGAGTCATCGAAACCAAGTTCCCTGTTAGCATCGTGCTCAGATGAACACAGCTCACCAGACGCCTCAAACTGTCGTTTACTGACTGGTTCCTGCAAATCGAGGAAAAAAGCAAAAAAGTGACCCAGAAATGTAAGAAGCGGAGGGAAAACTGTAATGAACTTCCTAAAGAAGGCCACAGAAACCAAATATCATACAAAGGAGAGGGTTTAATGAGTAGATCTGAGATCAACAACCCAAGGGACAGGAGAGTGCTACCCACCCACCCCACCTGCGGTAGCTCTTCCCCTTTTCATACCTTGGAAACATCATGAAGTGTGTGTTTGTCACGTGTCTGCAGTGTACACACACCAGCAATCTGCCAGGGAATTAGAACCTGACCATTCGCAGCCTTCACATATTGGATTTTCTGCAAAATCTCATCCACCCAACACTCCAGGTCCCTTATCACGAATGCTTTCATGAAAGCACCTGGTAAACTTCACCCTGCCTGAAAGTCACCCCTAGTAGCTATCAGTCTCGAGGTGGGATATAGTTGATTTGGTCCCTTTTCCATAAGATGAAGAAGAACTTGAATTAAAGGGAAAGGGGGAGATGGGAGAAGTCCACAATGTAAGGTGGGGACTTGAACAAAAGATTTTTTTTAAAAGATGAACTGATTTCCACGTCAGCTTGTGTTAGCAAGAGACCAAACCAGCCCCCCACGATGAAGGTTCGCAGGCACCTGTTTGTCCTGCAGGAGCTGCAGCCTTTTTGCAGCGGAAATTGTGTGGCCTCTTGTGCCATTAGCCTTGTGCTGTGGTTTTGCCCACTGATCTCTCCAATTCTTTTTTCTCAGTGGGCTAGAACGCAGCTGATTAAATAGGCCGTGACTCGCATAAGCTCCCGTGTCTTTTTTATTGACTGCTTTATGGAAATGTATCGCACTCCAAAGGTCCCCATTGTTGTTACTGTGCGTAGCTGACTGAGGAGTCACGTTTAGCACGGAGAGATGGAATCCTACTCTGTCGTTTTTATTGCCGAATTGGGGATGGGTGGGATTCAGGGTTTAAAGGAATCTGAATGAGGAGAGAAAGACATCTGAGAATTTCTTTTATCTTTATCTGCCTTGAAAGTTGGGTGGCCATCACTTCTGGGTAACACACTTCTCTGCTGATCTTATCTTTATGGCCCCACATCCTTCGACTAAGTGAATCTTTTCTTTATATAGGCTATTCTGACAGTTTTAGTTAAGTGTAGTGGTAGAGAGAGATTACGACACTAACGTAATTCTGTTTTGTGCTGATATAATGTGATACACCCTTACGTTTATCCAAGTAGGCCATTTCTTTCCAATAAACCTAAATCATTTCTATTTTTTCATTAGCATGGTGATATCTTTTTTCAGGTAATGGACAAAAAGCCTTGATTTTTTTTTTAAGTATACTTAACTATAAATGGTTTTGCCTTAAGATAGTAATTGTTTGAGTCTTCTTCCTGTTTTTGTTACCTCCTTTTGCAAAGTATTTACATACTTTTATTATGCATTAAGTAGCTCTGCAGATCTGTTCCTTTGCCAGTAGGTGTGAATTCAGGCACGCCAGACCCCTCCTGTCTCAGCGCTCCAGGGCTGTGACTAATGTGTGTGCATCCTCAGGGTCACCAGTTCCTGATCAGTAGAACCGAGAACTGACACGGGAAAAGGAGATAGAGTGATTGCTACAATGGCTTCCCATCTCGGTTGTCTAGATTCCTCTGATAGGTCATGGAGCTGACGAGACTGTGCTCAGAGTCAACTTTACCTCGAGAACAGTTCTGTTATTGTGCAGCGCCTTACACACAGAAGACAATCGAGAGAGTAGTGATTGATTTGATCTGATTTCCTAATGTTTTTCCATAGCCGTTCCAAACTTCACCTATAATCCCATTTTCTCCACTGCCCCCAAGAGAAACCAGGCAGCAGAGTTCATCAATACAAGTTTCCTCTAATAAGAAAGCTACATAACACATCCTACAAAAACACAGCGTATAAAATACCACATTTTTCCAGCTCCGCTACCGTTCAGCATCTTGTTGGTAAGTGACCACGAAAGGAAATTCAGCGACTCATTCAGTGCCCAAGTGTAGAAGTCCAAGAGTGACGCTGCGGAGAGAAAGTGGTGACGGTGCTGTCCCTAGTCTCCTAGAACAAGCGATTTGAGGTTCAAGCACGTCTGCTGCATTATGTCTTTGTTTTCTTGGTGGTGGCATTCTTGGGTTTCGGTTGGTAGGGAAAGAAAAGCCTCATGCTGATAATGTACTGAAAGTAAATGAAATTAAATAAGCGAAGCAGCGCTCATCACTGCTTCCTTCCCCCCTGGGTAATTCAATTCAAGCTCTCTCTCTGATGGCAACTCACAGGGACTGTCTCTGTCACCCCGCTGGGGCCTGGAGTCTTAACATCTAAATAAAAGTTTCACTCAAGCATTTTTTATGCTCCCGCCAGCAGGACCAGTGAGCTGGTGTGGGCACATTAATGTAATATTCATACTCACGGACTCTCCCTGCACACGAGGCAATGTCTTCCCATTTTCATAATTATAGATGTTCCATAAAATGGCATTTAGATTTGCATTAAAAAAGGAGGTTTGAATTCTAATAGAACGTTTAACATGTCTCTTATGATTCAGACTCTCAGCATCTTTAACAGGTAGCTGTGTCCCTAAGTATAACAAAACCTTAAAAAAAGGAAAAAAGAAAAAGAACCATGGGAAGAGGAGAGGGAAACTTCAAGCTTAAGGGATCCTCTTTTTCTATCTCCTATGTTTTTTTTTTAATTTTTCGGCCTCTAGGAGCAATTTTTTTGACAGTGCTGCAGAGGATGGGCTCGGCTTCGAAGGGCCTGCTCAGACATGCTGGGTCCACACCCCACCCGCAGTAGGATTTGTTTCTGTTTTCTTAGAGAGCATTTTCAAAGAGATTAGAATTTTCAGAGGGGAAGGAGAATGAAAGGATTCTAGACAAACTCTCCTTTGCTGCTGTTGCTCTCGAGTGTGCATCCTGAGACCCATCGGGGCCACGGAGTCTGCTATCTGTAACACACAGAAACGGAATTGGTCCATGAACAAGGAAGTTGACAGTAAGGACCAATAGAGTAAAGAATCAGGCACCTAGACACAGTAAAAAAGAAAAAGAAAAGCCCTTCTAATTCACGTATCTAAAACTAAGCTCGGAACAGCTTAGAAGCAAGAGGGAATTTTAGTTGCATTTTACGTTGTCTTAAAATGTTATTTTTAAATAAAAAGTATGTAAAGCACTGAACAAAGTGGCCATCACTGAGTAAAAGTTAGTTACTGTAGGAGATACTCAAAAAAATAACTGCGTAATTGAAAAAAAATTATTCCATCCAGAAGTCCCAAGATATTGTATAGGTCAGAGATTTTTCAGCCGGTGTGCCACAAGAATTTTTAAAACGTGCAATACCTGACTATTTAGTCAGGGGCACTGACCTCTTTTCCCTTAGACTGTCAAATACAAAAATGACAACAGCCAACACAATAGCCGTTGGTGTAAAGGAATCAAAATTATACCTATTTTTTGTCAGATAAGCAAAAAAAATTGGGGGGTGTGCCGCAGAATTTTAGCAATTAGTTTACATGTGCCGTGAGATGAAAAAGGTCGAAAATTGCTGGCATAAGTTGCACCTTAATTGGGTTTGTATCTTGTTTGCTTTCTAAATTTGTTAAGGCAAATCAAGAGATTTGGGTTCAGGCACTAAAAAAAATAAATATTAAGATAATACTAGCTCACCCCCTTCATTTCTCCTGATTAAGAAATATAAAATTATATTTTTAAGAGTTTTTGGGTTTTTTGTTGTTTTCCTTTTTCATTTTACTCTGTGGGGAGTAAACGCCTTCCTCTTTGTCTCTGTCCTTTGCCCCTCCCTTCCGTAAAGTAAATATAAACTCCAGTGGTGGAAGATGGGCTAGCATCTTGACTTCTCAATAAATTTGTACCTAATGAGGCTAATTGAAAGCCAAGAATGTTAGCAGCATGCAATTAAAGACTGGTGTCAGTTCCAGTATCTTCTCTTTGTAAAGGCTTCTGCCGTTCTTACACTCTTCCCCAGACTGTGACAAAACCAGGATTTGGCAGTCACCGCCAAGTTCAGCTTGCATAGCCCTTCTTCATGTGAACGTAATAAAATTTATGTTCGCTATTTGTCTAAAAAAAAGTGTACACGTGTTTATTACCCCTGAGGTAACTGTGTTCGTGGTGAACACTGTCACTCATTAAAGCTCGTCGGGGCTGGTAGCTGTTCATTTGACTTTTGATTATCTTGGTGAGGATTATCCAATTTGGAGCTTATATCCACAGCAAACTCTTAATTCTCTGGAGTCCTTTTCTTTCCAATCAATACATATTTAGGATACCTCCCCTTGCACAAACTAATGTATGTTTAGATCATTTTAAGCAATTTTAGCATTAGATATAATTAGGAAGAAAGAAAATTCACTTTTTCCCCAGTCATCTAGAAGTTGTTCTATTGTGTGCTGTGTTTAAGCAATTGCCCTTCTGTACCCCTTCATTAATGTAGCTTATCAAAAAGTAGCCTAAATAAATGAAAATTCTGTCAGGTTTCAACAAAGCATTTTGCTGTTGTGCCTTTTAGGAATGGAAGACATCATAAGAGGAGCGCAAGAGCTTGATAACATCATCAAGCAAGGATACTTGGAGAAGAAAAGTAAAGGTACCGATCAGACCCATAAATCTCAGAACATTCCAGAAAGGGCAGGGAAATGAGGAAAAAGAGGGCTAATATAGCAGGGGCCTTCGCTGTGCTCGGTACTGGGCTAGGTAGGTAGAAGACAAAAGGAAGGGAAGAAAAGAAGTCTGGTGTGCAGGCAGGAGAGAAATGGCTCAAATCTCCAGCAGACTGTGGGCTCTGGCAAGACAGGGACTGGTTCTGCCCTGCTCACCTGGTACAGAACAAAAGCTTCATACATACTCGTTGAATGAATGAATGAATGAATGAATGAATGAACAAGTGAGAGTCTTGTTCTCATCTCTCAGTGTGCTCCCATGAAGAGTGAAACTATCACCAAGAGTGTCGTTTTCATATCATATGTGAAGCGGCCACTTTCAGGTTTCAGAGGGGTGCAAATCTTAACCTATCTCTCATCTGATTAGATTAGGTTCCACGAGGGTGGGAGCCCCAGGTTTAACACTTGACAGGCACATTGGCCTCGTACAAAGAAAGCCTTTCTTGTGCCCTTGGCCTAGAGCATCATTTTGATTTGCTAAAAGGCAACATACAACATCATGACGAATTTGAGAAGTGCAAGATGAGATTTGAAGCTGAAATAAAAGAAGATAGACAGCCGTGAGGGGTCAGAGCAGGCAAACCCTGTTTAGAACTTGGACCTTTAACTGAGTGAGTCCTCTGGGCCCTGCGTCAATACGGGATAACCTGTGGGAGTGAAAGGGAGCGTTTTACAGCCCATTAACCTGGGAAATAAAACAACAGCACACTGGCCTGTGCTGTTGGATTTTACGGACTCTTCGGTGGTCGTGGTTACCTGAATTTATGTCTCTCACTGCTGTTCCATCTAGATCATAGTTTCTTTGGATCAGAATGGCAGAAGAGATGGTGTGTTGTCAGCAGAGGCCTCTTCTACTACTATGCTAATGAGAAAAGTAAGTGTTCTTCATTTGCACAGCAGCATCTCACTCCTGGATACAAACACTTCGTAAATTCTCAAGCACTTGGATCTCAGGGTAGCAGTCCTTAACTAACACCCATAAAGGGACCTGCTCGGGAAAGAAGTAGGCTTGAGTAAATTATACCTTGCCTATCACCAAACACTCAGATGCCAATTTGAGAACTTATCTCCCCAGGGCAGAGGGGAACAAAGGGGAGAAAAAATTGGGACAAGTGTAATAGCATGATCAATAAAATATACTTTTAAAAAAATAAATAAATAAGAATAGGGTTTATCTCCCCTTAAACACTACGATATTGTGGTCAGCATATCTAAGGCTTATCTTTTATTAGGATTAATAACAGCATTATCAAGATTGAACACTTTGGCATTCTTTTTTTTCAAAAGAACCTTGAACTCTTAATAAGATAGTTAAAAATTGAAACTAAATTAACTCAGAGAAAGATTTAAACAGCTTACCAATGGCCCAGAAAAAGAACTCTCAAGCCCAGACTCTCTAAGAGCATGCTCCAAACTTTATTCTACTGACTCCTGGGAAACAGTCCAGCGGACACCCCTAGAGCCATGGAGTACTGAGGCCCAAAAAGTCACTGTGCTCAAGAGACAGCCTTCAGCCGGATGTCGGCCCCAGCACAGTGTGTCGACTCAGGCCAGAAGCAGTGTCTTAATCAGCCACTACTGACTCGGTCAAGCACGACACTCGTGAGTTATCACTAGAAGATCCCCCATCTATGCTTAACACAGTTGCTTAATTCATGAGAAGGAATAGCAGATATGAGCACAAGTTGAAGCACAAGCTAAAAATGATCACTGTAGGTCAAGGGCGTCAAACTCATTTGCACTGTGGGCCACATCGGCCTCATGGTTGCCTTCAAAGGGCCGAATGTAATTTTAGGACTGTATAAATGTAACCACTCCTTAATAGGGACACGATGCTGCCGCCGTGGAGAAACAAGGTACCGGGTGGGATAAAACAAGGTGGAGGGCTGATTCGGCCCGTGGGCCTGGTGTTTGCCACCTGTGCTGTAGGTGAATGCAAACTTTCAAATAGGATACCCTCCTACAGAGTCAGACTGCCCTCGGAGTAATTCTACAAAGCAAAGGGGGGATAAAGTAAAGTAAAACATCAATTCTTGTTTGGGGGCAGGGGTGGATTTTCTTGTGTTCTACTGTCTTGGTACAGAGGCCAACGATCCAGAGTAAATTCTTTCTTTTCCTTTTCTTTTCCGATCATTTTCTGTTTCTCCTGTCTTCCTTCTTTCCCAGACTTTTTCCACTCCCAATACCTGGATATCCAGTCTAAGAGATCTGGACTTTCTGTATCTTTGGCACTAAGGGAGCAGAAAAGACTGCTACCTTAAAGGACTTGGAATCCCTAAGGTTTTCCCTTGGGCTTTGAGGCAATTGCCCCACCCTGCCTCTCCGCCAACGGAAAGCATCACCGACCTGCATCTCGGGTTCACCATCTTGGACTTCTCAGTCTTTCTCGCCTCGGGGTGAAGTGTGGAGCCCTACTTGGAAATGAGAGCAGCAGAGCTCAAAAACTGAGTAACAATTTCCCTACCTAACCCCAGCCCACTTTCCAATCCAGTAACCACAATTTCTCCCCTGAATTCTAGGCATACCAACCAGCCAGGTGTGATTTTCTTATTTTAAACCTTCAAACTAATATAACATTTATGTCCTTATAAAAATGTTCATCATTTCCCTTGCATTTAAGTAAGAGGTTGGCATATCTGGCTAGAAAACCATGCATCATGTTCGCTTATTCGGAATCCTTTACACTCAAGGTGAGAAAGATCAAGAGCAAGAGACTAGGAGACTTTTATTGGCCATTTTGCTGTCAGGGAAAAATAAAATCTGGTGACCAAAGAAACAACAAAACATTTTAGTGGCCACTTAGAACAAGGTGAGATACTTTAACAAAAAAGATTCTGGTGTCAAAAAGCACTGTTGCATGGCTCCCCTCTCGCCAGTTACTTCTTATTGTACCCAAGACATTTTCTTAGTAAGTACAGAATGTTTGTGTATTTCTTTTAGCTCAACCAGGTAAGGACAGAACCTTTTTTTTTTTCTTTTCTTTTAATTATTGGCAGACCACCGCCACCCTCATCACCATCACTATCAAAATTCACTTAGTAAGCAATTCATTCTTCGATACAGGACACACAGCGTCACCCAAACACTGTGGTGCCTGTCCTCCATGCATCCTGCCGGAACCACACCATGAGGACACAGAAGCCTTGGCAACCACCCCTTCTTTGCCTATTTCTCATATTTTTTTTTTAAAGGGAGTGACAGGCAGAGTACTGTCTCCTTTCTCTCACTTAGGGTCCTTTGCCTTTTATCTCCTTCCTCATCATCTGATGATGCTCAACAGTACTCTGCTACTTCCCACTTTGACCTCTTGGAAAGAGGATAAAGTACTGAGTTTTATTACTCTCCCTCTAGCACAAATTCCCACCTGACCAGTAGGAGAGGGAGAATGGTCTAGCCCAAATGCTTCAGAGGGCATAGGAGGTGATCCTGGGAACTTGTAATGCCCCTGCGCTGCTACCCTCCCCTCAAATGTGAGCTCTGCTGGACCTGATAACCATGTTTCATTTCTGTAACAGCCTTCAAGAGCCTCACATTTACAGCCACACTCTCCCTGCTGTAATAACTCCTTCTTTCTATTATTATAGATATCTTAACATTCTAATAAATTCTCTGTCTCTGTTGTACTCTTTTGGCAAAATAACCTTTCATGTAGCATTTCCCTAGCTTGGCAGTGATGTCTGCCTCGCTGTCTCAGTCGCCTTTTCTTAAGCTTCCCTAATAACCTTTCCTTGACTGTTGTGGGTCCTCAGGGATGTGACAGCTGTTCCCGTGCTTTTATTTTACACACCAGAGAAGATGCCTTCCCTCGGCAGTTGTGTCTCTCAAGGGATACAGGGAGCTTTCCTGTCTTGCAGGCAAGCAGCCCAAAGGGACCTTTCCCATTAAGGGCTACAGTATCCGGATGGCCCCCTACCTGAGAAAAGATTCCAAGAAAGAATCCTGCTTTGAACTGACCTCCCAGGATAGGCGCAGCTATGAGGTAGGATGAGCCAAGGAGGTGGCAGTCCTCGTTAGCACTGCCGTTTCCTTCCACGTTGCATGTGATGTGGTTGCTCTGCTGGGTTCCATCCTTTCTCTGATACCTGCTCATTTTCTGCCAAGACCTTCTTTCTCGATATGTCCTCTCCTTTGCTACGTTATGCCCTCCCTTCTCCTGTCTGTTGCCAATCGCATTCTAGATGCTGCCTCGGCTGGGCTTCCATCCTCTCATCCCTCCTCTCCTCGGTCTCATTCACTCCAGAGGTGAGAGGCTGGTCTAGTGCAGCATGCGATCCCATTCCTCGTTCACAGCCCCTGCTGTCACGGCTTTACTTCCCTTTCTATTTTCCAGCCGACTATCTTCACTTCTTTCCCTGAAATCCAGAAAAAGAAAAATCTGACTGTCGAGTGAAAACTAATTGATTTTCCCATATTCATTTTGCTATCCAAAATAATCTTCCTGTGTGTGAATACCCTGCATATCTCTGGAAAGGTTTCTAAGATATTGGTGACATTGATTACTGAATAGTAATAGAAATAACTGAGGGACTAGACCTGGGGGGTGAAGTAAGAAAGATTTATTCCTCACTGTACTCATTTGTAATATATTTTGATATAATATAAACTATGATATAACATCACGTATCTATTACCTATTACAAAATTAAAGCAATAAAAATTCAACTGTGAGAATATAGTGATTTTCACCAAATATATACTTGTACGTGTGTATATACATATCATTTCCTGATTGTTGGTCATTTGTATCTCATCAAAATTTTACCAAGACAATTTAGGAAACCTTTGGCTAACTTGTGCAAAAGAGAAAAACTATGCTGGTGTTACTATGAACCACTTACGTAACTCTTTGACTCCGAGTTTTTTTCCATATTCATCCTCGTATGTTTCTACAGCGTTTTAACCCTCATTTTGTTAAATGGCCTAGGTCCTCATTATATAATTTTAATTTTTTTAAATTTAAATTATCCTATGGAATCATGTATAGATACATATAAAACAGATGTATACACTGGGTATGTTTCTAAGTTATTTTTCTTATTCCGTTCTGACGGTGCATCATCCAGATAAAACTGTATGTGACAGGTCTAAATCCATTTCCCTCGACATTTTTTATAGAAATGTGTTTTTAAGAAATCAAGAATGACAATGTCTATTAATAAGTATTAAGTAGGAATAGAGAGTCCTAATACAGCACATACCTTTACCTTACCCTAATGGCCCGATAGTAAAAACGTTTTTCAGGAATAGTCATTTCGAGTTGATTCATTTAAAATAAAACATCACTAAGGGCTGATGCCTGACTGGCCTGTTTTGTGCATCAGAATGTAGAGTTTGTTTACTTCTTCTTTTCTTTGGCCCATTGACTCCGAGTCATTATCATGGTCTGTGGATTCTTCCTCTGCAACATCCTTGGATCTTTCCCTTCCTATTATTTCCACAGCCGTCACAATAGCTAAGTCCTTATCACCTCACCCAGAGGATTAGTTAAATAGCCTTCTGGTTGGTCTTCTGTCTCTAGTTCCTCCCTGTCCCAATCTCCCCTGTCCACAGCTACTGAACCCCCCGCTCCTTTTGCTACAATTTACAGTGGCTTCCTGTCACCTGCACTGTGAGTGTGAACTCCTGGTTTCACCAGTCCTCTGACCCTCAACCCTCCAGCTTCAGCAGTTGCTGTTCTCCAGGCAAGCTTATCTGCCTGCCTCCCCCGTCCATGATGGTCTCATTCCTAATATTTTGCACATGGTTCTCCTTCCCTAAACTGTCCAGTTTTCTCCACCAGTTTCCAACAACTCTTTTTAAAATCCAACCAGAACAACCCTAGCCAGGTGGTTCAGTTGGTTGGAGCATCATCCTGATACACCAAGGTTGTGAGTTCGATCCCCAGCCAGGGCACTTGCAAGAAGCAACCGATGAATGCATAAATAAGTGGAACAATGGGTCAGTGTGTGTGTGTGTGTGTGTGTGTGTGTGTGTGTGTGTGTGTGTGTGTGTCTCTCTCTCTCTCCCTCTGCCCCCCTCAAAATCAATACACACATAAAAAATCTAGCCAGAACAGCATTACTTCCACTGGCTTCCCTGCTTACTCCAGGCAGCAAGTGCTCCCGATCTCTCAACATCCAGCTGTCATCAAATGCACCTGCTTTACAGCGTTCCCATTTCCAGTGTGTGTGTCGTCTCCACAACAGATGTGTTATTCTTTGAGATTAGGGACTTTGGTTTGCTTTCTTTTCTATAAACTCATCAAATACATGTCCGATGAATGAATGGATAATCAAATGAATGCACACAGACATGAATTCTGGACTCAAATAGCTGCCAACATTGGGTATACAAAATTGCTGAAGGGAAAGATCACTTTGAATATTTTGGTCTTTTTTCGAAGCGTTAATTAAGCAGAAAGAGAAGCCTGAGCTTTGGACATGACTCTGAAACTTAACTCACAAGTTCCCTCCCTTGAACCTCCCAGCAGGGTTCATGGACATTTCAGTGAAGATGATAAATTAATTCACTAATTTTTCTCTAGTTTACAGCTACTAATCCCGCTGAAGCCAGAGACTGGGTGGATCAAATAAGCTTCTTATTAAAGGGTAAGTATCATTATTACAGAAACAATGCTTGAGTGGATTTGCAGTTGAAGTTACATGGCATAAATATAATCCACATGTTCCAATATGTATTTTTTCCCTGCTCCCTTCTACCCTCCCGACCACGCCCCTTATATTATAACAACAAATAGTGCCATGTATAAATCAGAAGGTAAAGAAACCATCGACCTGGAGATGACCGCCGATATTATTCTAGTGCATCCACCTACCTACGGGCCAGCCTGTAATATTCATAATCACTAGAAAAGGAGATTCTGAAAACCAGCTCAGGTCAATTTAGTATCTACTAAGCCCTTATATTCTGGAAAGGAAATTTGTGACATCAAACTTAAGTCATCTAGATGCCATGTTGGTCTTAGTAGAAAGTAGAAATCTGAACTCATCCAGGTGGCCTTCAACAACATTGGACATTAAAAACAAACTGCTATTCCCAACCCACAATAAAATGTTCCTTGCCTTAGGATGGGAAGAGTCCTGACTGAAGATGTTAAATGACTGCTCTTAGAGTACCCTCTGCTGGCCAGCCTGCAGGCATAGCAGGGGCCATGGCCCAGGAAGCCTTGTCTGGGTGTGGCCTGGCAGGTAGAAGTAGCCAACCTTGAGTCTGTCACTTGGCATCAGATGACCTTCGTGACAGTACAGATCATGGCAGGACCCTGCCTCTACAGAAAGACAGAAATACCAACTCCGTACATGGCCCACACCCTGGGGAGAAGCACGTCCACCTAAAACCACCAAGCCTCCGCGTCTCTGTTTTTCATTCTGCTCTGAGATTTTATTGTGGGTAAAGAGGAAGAAGCACCAGAGCTTTAATTACAAGAATTGCCTGTTTTACTCAGTTTATGCCTTTGCTATCACAAAAACAAACTATTGCTTCTACCAAGAGCGTCACGTATAATAGACTGGAACTAGGCAAACATGAACATTGATGGCGAGACTACAGGGTACACTCTCATCTAGGTGCCTTAGATTTATGCGTGTAATATACCCCTAAGTGTGTAAACCTCAATAAAACTCAAAGCAGCTTTATTGAGCTGTACCCTGTGGTACTTTCAGAATTCCACATTGAAGAAATTATTCATTCCATTTTATTTTAAAACAAACAAAATAATAACATATGGTTTAAGCCACAAATGTGTCTTTGATCCTTTCCTCATATGAGGTGGCACCAGAATTCAGATGAAAATTGTTGCAAAATCTTTATTAAAAGCCTAATCAAGCCCAACAGTTTGATTGTGTTTTGAAATGAATGCCGGATGTCTCTCCGTCCCGTCCTTCCCTAGAGTACCCTGACTGCGCTCGCCCATCCTGCAGAGGTCCCTCAGCAGGGTTTCAGAGAGCACTCTGTACCACACATCAGAGAACGAACCTTCCCAGCTCCCCATTAAAATAAAAAACCAATCTCCCTCCCCTGCCCTGGGCTCCCCAGCGCTGTAATGTTGCCACATCCTCTACGCGGTGACCCACTTTAAGGTCACCCAGACTGTACAGTTGAAAAAGGACATGGTAACCACCTCGCTAAGCCATTCCATGTGGTCTTGTACTGCTGTTATGTATTTTTTCATATCTCGCTTTCTCTTCCCCTTCCACTGTTGCCCTTTCTTCTGTTTACAAGAGAACTTGTCTGAAATTCCATAGTGAGATCACGGGAGAGATGAGCTTCTGACAGCTCAGACCCCCTGCAGGAGCCACCACCGTTCCCACGGCTCCATGCGCCCTGGAGAAGCACAGGCCATCACTCACCCTTCCAGTTTTCTACTTGACGAGCGATGCATGGCACGCCGGCACTTCCTCCTCTGGCCTATTTTCTTCCCTTCACCTCGTGCGTTCACTCGCACACCCATACTTTTCAGAGCTGCTTCATCCTGATCAAGTTTTATTGCAAGGAAGGATTTATGTTGATGGTTTAAACCTGATGCAGTGCTAGTCTGGCCTTTTCTGTAGATTTCCTGCCACCAAGGCCCACATTAGGAATAATGGCACTTAACCTAGGGTTTCATTTTTTTTTTTCTGACATGTTCTACTCTCATCCCCCCTCCTCCTTCTCCCTCTTTTCTTCCCTGCCTTATTCTTTTCTTTTTCTCCCTATCTTGATTCATTCTCATCTCTACCTTGGCAGATCTGAGTTCCTTAACCATTCCGTATGAAGAGGAGGAAGAGGAGGAAGAAGAGGAAGAGATGTACGATGATATCGATGGTCTTGACTCCCAAAATTCTGGTTCCCAACGCAGACCCATTGTCTTGCCTGAGAGTATGGGGCTGAAGCAGCCCTCGGAGGAGAAAGAAGAAGAAGACATTTATGAAGTCTTACCAGGTGGGAAACTTTATCTTCTAATTACCTTCCTCATGTTTCAGAGACTCTTAACCTGCTAGAAGAATATAACTCTGAAAACTCCAGAGGAAGCCAGATCTCTAGAGGAGAGCATGTAGGGAAGCTTCAGTGGAACCCCATGATCAGAAGTTCTCCGTTGCCCTGGGAGCAAGGTGAACTGATCGGGAAGGGTCTTTCATCTGCACGAGTGTGAATGTATTAATGTGTCAACCAAGTGAAGGAGTTAAGACTACTTATGTTGGTTTTCACTGGTTTACTGTGAGTTTGGGTGTGGATCCTCAAAACTCGAGTTTCCACTTCTTTTCTGTGTCATTGCGAGAATAATAGAAAGTTGCCCCAAAGTGATGGCTATTAAAAGTCTGAAGGAATATAGAGAAATGCTGACACACCTTTTCCGTAACCCAGTAAAACCCTGATGGAGCACAGCTCATTATTTCCTAGTGCAGGTAGACCATGCATCAAACTGAAGTCTCTCACGAATACCCCTAACGTGTTTCCTTTGCCCACCATCACAGCAGGTCTACTGTACGCATTGCTTCTGTTCCAAAGGCATGATAACCAGCGTCTCAAAAAATGTATAGTCATCACTGCTTCCGCAGAGCCACTTCTTGGGAGAGCAGCAGCTGTTGAACGGTGCAGATCACAGTGGGGGTCAGACTATAGAAAACCGAAGCCTGCGCCTTTTAATTGTGTGGTAGTTAGACCACGGAAACGCTGGATCTTCAAGTCCATTCAGAAAGATGGCTCCTGTGGAAATTTGCCAGGAGTTCAGTGCTCTGCTGAGAAATTCAAGTTAAGTCTAAATTTATAGCAATTTAAACTTCAATCCCAGATAAACTTAGGAGCTAAGGTGAATCTAACACTGGAGCTCCTGAACACAGGGCTGGTTGCTAAACAGCACCCTGAGGAAACAACTTGAATTTCAAGGCTTCCTAAGAAGAGGGTCCCACCCTGTCAACGCTGCATTTGTCTCTTCCCTGGGGAAGAACAGACACAGCATTGCTCCCAGAGTCAAGGATCAGGGCTGTGGCCACACATTTCCTCCTTGTGGGGACCTCACCCACCCACCCACCCACCAAGCAGAGCCTGCTTCTTCTCCTAGCACTTCCAGCCTCGCCAGTCCCAACTTCCCCAGCCTTTTTGTTGTGTTTTATTATGCAAATGATATCTTGGTTGAGGTCGAGCCATTTCTTGTGTCTGAAGTTAAAAAAAAAATGATAATTTCCTCAGCAAGTCATCGTCGTTAATGAAGTTTTACAAAAACAGATACAACCAAAGGAAAATAAAATTTCACAGGTGATAAATTTTTCCAATTTCCCTGGCAGAATTCGATAGGATTGTTAAATTAAGAGTGAAGGTGTCTGTTAGAAAGCAACGAGCAGTGATGGGTAATTTTATAGAGTGGAAAATTGAATCAAATTGCTACATTAAAACACAGCTCCTCTGAGAATCTTCCCTTTCACAGTCTGCTCCACTGCAACAGCAGGGTGCAGAAATGGATCCAATTCACAACGCTCCCTAAAAGGAGATGTGCACCCCAACTTGGCTAGAATCTTCCCAGTGAGCTCACACTCTTGCTCACTCCTGCTCAGGCTTGGGGAAATATCCGGGTGACATTCTGCTTTGGATTACAGCTGGGGAAGAGCGCTCTGGGAAACCCTCCCTTGAGTCATTCAGCCTTCCGGGAGCAAAAAGGGACCTTTTCATGCACCACGTCTAGTTCTCAAAGGACCCAGGGGGGAGGGGTCTGATGTTCAGAGAAGCGGAGCAAAGGAGAGGAAAGGGACAGACGCTTCAAAAAATAAGATGAATTTTGCCCTGGCTGGTGTGGCTCAGTGGGTTGAGCACCAGCCTGCAAACCAAAAGATCACCAGTTCCCAGTCAGAGCACATGTCTGGGTTGTGGGCCAGGTCCCCGTGAGAGGCAACCCATCATACATCAATGTTCCTCTCCCTCTTTTTCTCCTTCCCTTTCCCTCTCTCTAATAAATAAATAAATAAATAAATAAATAAATAAATAAATAATCTTAAAAAAATAAGATGTTTTGGATCATCACCTTAACCCAGGTGGATCAATTAACATGTGATTGACTTCTTAACCGCCATCCTTCCCCTGCCCTTGAAACTCTTACCCTTGGCCATTGTGGCACTGCCCAGGCTACCAGGGCCTTTCCCCCAAAATCACTGGAGTGGCCTCCAAGGGCATGGAGACTAGTGTGCTTTCTCAAGGAAAGCCACTTACCCTGTGCTCACAGCTGTCCCTGGGAAGCGAGGGAGGCCTCACTGTGAGAGAGCCAGGATCTTGTTCTCCAGGCAGCTGACTTGTTTGTAAGTTTCCAAAGGACAGTGTTGTACCCATCTAGCAGGTTTTTTCCCAAAAGCCTTTTTCTATCCACCACAGGCTTTAGAGTTGGCATTGGAGGTGAGAATATATTGGCATCTAATTATGGTAGGAATGTTTCAGCCGTAAGTCCCCATCACCCAGCTTCCCGTCCACTCCACTCAGATTGTTGCTTCTGAGGCTGCTGTTGTTTGGCATGTGCCACACCACCTGTCCTGGAGGGACTGAGAGGGAATGTGAGGTGCTGAATGTTGTTGCCCCTCTGCCCCCATCTCACAAGACCACCCGCCGAGCAGTGGCCCTCGAGGGATAGCGCGGCATCACAAGTACAGGCACTGGCCCTGAGTCAGGGTGGACCTGCTCTGCTGTCTGCTAGCTGTGAAGCCTTACGCAAGTTGTTTGCCCTGCCTCCGTGTGACTTTCCCATCCGTGACCTGGGGATAACCATAGTAGCCATGAGAGAGGGCTGCCATAAGAAATCGAGAACCAATGTGTGTAAAGCTCTGAGAGCAGAGTCCTGGCATGCAGGGAGCACTCAGTAAGTACCGGCTGTTATTAATTCAGTGGCGCTTAAATAGGAAGTGTTGCTTCCTTGAAGGGTTGGGGGACCACTAGTTTCCTGCCTCCACCAACCAGACCTGAGACAATCCAGTTGGAAATTCAGTTGGACATTTTCAGCTCTAGGAATGAAGCAAGTGAAATTGAAAATTCTGAGCAGATGGAATGTGGAGCACACCTTCTGCTCAGACCCATTTTTACTGTGAGGACAGGTGCCAGGTAGAGGGACAGCCGACAGTAATGTTGGATTGTGCTAACATTGCATGCCCATCAACAGTCACGTGACTTGGGCCCCTATCATTTGTTGCATTATGATAAGCCGCTGTGCATTGTAGAGATGCTTCAGCGAGGATGGTTCTGCCTCCTTCCCCTTTGGCAATGGACTTCTACAAGCCTCATGGTCTCTGTGTTAAAGGCCTTGTAGGTGACATCTCCCTCAGTGGGCCTCCTGGTAGAAAGAGAAGTGTCTATAACACATAACAAGTCAATACAAAAATATTTTTTCCTAATCAAAATAATGTACGGGTCATCAAATTAAATGTACTACATCACATTAATCATAGGATAATTAGCATTTGCGGCGTGGCGAGCACTCTTCTTCCCATGAGAGAGAACCGGAGCGCTCGAGGTTTCTAGCCAAGACCACAAAAATGTTCATCCTGGATCGTGTGGTTTCAAGGTTGGCATCCGGTGGGATTTCTGAGCATCCGCGTTGAGCATATGGAGGCCCTTGATTTTTAAGATCTCATTTGCAGTAGATTAAACTGCAGGGAACTACCACAAAGAAATGCTAAAGCAATATGTGGAAAATGGCAGGCTTTTTCTCAGCCCTCTCTCACTCCTCCCCAGAATTATTTTACAGGCTAGCACAGGCCCAGTTTCACGATTCGAGATTCCATAAAAGGACAACTTTTATCAGGTTTCTCTTTGGGGCCTCAAGGCCGGAATCCAGCAAGGCGCCTGAGACCGTTGAAGAGCTGTAACTAGGGCCTTGCCGCAGCTGCAGTGGCAACAGAATCCGGCTCTGTCCTCTAGAGAGATTTCAGGAGAGCAAACAGAAAGAGAGACAAAGAGCCCTCCCTGGGAATTTCTGTGCACATTCCAATGCTGCCCGCACTGCCACCGAGGGTTATTATAGACCCAGAAACCAGATTGCTTTAGAATAAAGCATATAACTGGGTTTGGGTTTTTTTTAATTTGACTCTAATGGAAACAAGCATTCTGTGGAATTATTTTCCCTTGTAGAATTGTCCAGACTCACAGGAAGGGGAAACAGCGATCATAGGAGGTCTAAGGGAAGAAAAAGCAGGCACCAAAAATACAAAGTTTATGAAGAAAGCAAATTTCAATTTCATAGAAAAGCAACACTGCATGGGGGGAACATCAAAGAGGAGTCAGTGCCACCACCGAGCTCCCTTGGAGCCCCCTGGCCTTTTCTCTGTTGCTCCCTAGCACACTGGGTCCTAGCCACACCGTGTTTGGTCAGCACCAAAACCAGAATCGTGCTGTTTTGTTCTGGCTGGAATATCCCCCGCTGATCTCAGCTGATGAAATCCTACACATTGTGCTCAAATGTGTCTCCTCAGTGACTCAACTGGAATTGAGTTCTGTTTTAGCCCTTACCGTGGGGATTGGTATTCAGGTCTTTCTCCCCCCAATTAGTAGGCACTCAACTATTATTTGTGAAATTAAGTTCAGTGCATTCCAAGTATTGCAGTTAGCAGCAATTGAGTTTAATATCTTGTACATCCAGACCATACCACAGAGAAAGGATGCAAATATTTTAAGGTAGCAGTTGAGATTACCAACTACACACCAGAGAATTAAATGTGTCATTAGCATCTTGCTCGTATCTTCCATGTTGTCTAAAGACGTGCTACAGTAGCCACAGATTTATAACATAGATGTGCGTGCTGTGGAGTGCTTTCTAGTTCTGCTTTCCTGCACGTTCCCTTTGCACTTTGAGTCTGTATTTCTGTTGCATCTGTCACCACAGCACCTTGACATCTGGTTGCACGTTGGTACAGTTGGCATTTTTTAAGCTTCTGTCACTTTGCTTTGTGCGGGGAAAGTGATCTCTCTCTTTCCGATCTAGTCATTTTTTAACGTTACTCTCCCTGCACTGGTCTGGCCCATGTCCGAGCAGCACTTCAGAAAAGAGCCCAGTATCATGGGAAGCTGGCTCCTCTCTGTGCCTCGGAAGTGGAGTCAGTGTCCTGTTCCTTTCAGCCTCTCATTAGCATCCCTGACATTGTGCCAAGAGTGTTGATTGAAATCAACTCTCTGGATGCTAGTGCTCATTTGTGATGCCTCATGGTTCTCTTACATGTTCGCACAGTTAACAGAATCTTCCTCAACTGTTTTCCCAATTGAGATGAGATATTTGGGAATCAAGCAGAGCATTTAATGCAATAAGTGGACAATAATCTTTGGAGGTTAATTTGTTTAAAACCTATGTAAGGTTGGGGTCCCATATGCCCTGTTAGGAGCGAGGACCATTATAATCTATTACTGTTTAAAGTTGAGCTAGCACATAAATTTTAATTCTCTCTTAAATGAAGATGTATTTCAGTAGATGTAATGCTAAGATGCCTAGTAATATTCCTCTAAGGAAGTACAATAAGCTTTTAGCCTAAAAAAATATTTTTCAAAATATTCTCTTTAAAACTAAAGCCTCACGTTACAGGTGAATAAAGTTAGACATTTGGCTGATTGACACGCCCTCTTCTGTAAGCAGTGAGACTTTTTTTTTTTCTGTTGCCATATAATCGGTTTTCTTGGCTTTAGAGTTTGAAATGTACCAGTCCGATTTCACTGAAGGATGATGCAAGACGAATTATGTGCCTTTCTGTTTATATCACGCCCTCCGGAGCTGGGAAGGCTCTAAGAGGTGTGCCCTTCCCCCCTAGCTGTGGAGGGCACTTTCCTTTACTAGGGGATGGGACCCCCGTCCTCACTCTTTGGAACACAGCCGAGGCACAGCACCCAGCCTGTCACATCAACAGCAGGCTTCTCGACTTGAGCCCACTTTCAGCCTCCTGGGAAGGACAGCGTTAGATAGAACAGGTGTGGGGATGGGAGCTTCCCCATTCACATCCATCACTGTGGAGCTTAGCAACGGTGGTGAACGATACACAAGGTCTATGGCCAGCATTTTGCTTTCTTCCTAGGTGTCTCCACAGGCACAGTGGAAATCAGAGCGCCTGGTCTGGAATTGAACCCCACAGAACAAATTTTTATTTTTTCCACTTTTGTTTCGTGACTGGATTAACTGCTGTTGCCTGAAAGGGTAAAGGAATCAAGTTTTCGTTTTCGTTTTTATCATTGCAAATACATTTACATTCTCCTATTTTACAAATGCAAAGAGCAGGCAAGCCACTTTCAATAATTTATTTTAAAATCAATGCTAATGAGGTTATGTCTCGTCAGTGGCCGAGTTTTACAATAAAGTCTGATTTATTTAGAAAAGATCTTCAGTGCAGCTTCCCATCTAATGGTGGTGGGAAGGAGGTGGAGTAGCAGGCATGGTGACCCTCCAACTTCGGATCCAATTTGTAATTCACAGCGGAGATCTGACCCAATTTACATTGATTAGAATTGGGAGGAAGAGACATCTGCGCACAGACAGCAGAGGTAGAATAAACGCTCTCTGCAAAAGTGCCTGAGCACAGCAGATTATTGGGCTTTGTGACTGAGTTGCTTGATATCAGCAAAAGAGCTGAGCTCTGTCCAAATTACTGGGCATCTCTAAAACGGAGGACGCACCAACTCTTCAGAGCTGTTTTCAGTCCTCTGAAATTAGTCTCACGTCAGAAAGGAAAAGCATCGTGGCAAAGGAAGGAAGGGAGTGGGCAAGCAGCAAGAAGACAATGTGCAAAGACTGATGTTTAACATGATTTCTTTCATCGTGGTCCATTTCTGGCATTTGATTTTACTCCTCCGACATCTCGCACCTTCCATCCTGACGGAGCGGCGCAGAGAGCACTGTGAGTGGCGAGAAGGAAGCTCTCCGCTGTCCCATCACACATGGAGATAAGAAGAATTGAGTTGAAGTATCTTGTAGGGTAAACATATCTACATATATTTGTTACATTGGTAACAGATGACTTACTCCTCCAGAATATTAATCCCTTGGTTTTTATTTTTGCAAGGGAACTGTATCATTTTGTATCCAAAGTCAATTATCTCTTTAATAGTCTAAACTATTTTACGTTGTTTCTTCTTATTTATGAGCTTAGAGTTTATTTCCCCCAACCTGACATATCAGAATTTTTATTGCCCTATAAACCTTATATTTTCAAATAAGTGGGGGGACTATCCCCAAGCCATCTCCTCAAAATTTCCATTCAATGGCATAACTATGGGGGAGTAAGACAGGCAAGTGCGCTATGACCCCGAAAGAGAAAGGAAAGGCAATGTAGCCAGAAAAAACTAAGTATTCAGGGCTCAAGATGACACGGATTATGTCCCCTTCACTCTGTGTGAGTGTGTAAGGACTTGCTTCCTTTAGAAAGGCCCGGTGCTATCGGATAATATGACATCTGAGCTGAAACAGGCTAATGAGGATAAGAAACACGAGCCAATCCTATTGTGACTTTGACCGAAGAAACACTTGACCGGAGTTAGACAACAGCACTGACTTAGAACCCAGTGTGTACCTGTAGCAATTAATTAAAAGACCCTTCCAACTGCCTTCAGGAGCTTACACTCTAATGAACAAGGCAGGCTGAACAACACCAGTAAAAAGATAACTACAAGCCCCAAGTACAAGGAACATAAAATCATGTACCTGACCAGCTTCTGTTACAGCTGAACAAAGCTTGATACATTAAGGACTAATTAATCACGGAGGGTTTAAACACGTGCTCAACCACACACACACACACACACACACACACCACCACCACCACCACCACCACCACCACCGCCCCCCTCTAAGTCTGGACATTCACATGGAGATGATACATTCTGAAGAGAATTCCAGAAGAGGAGCAGAAATCGGGTTTGAGGAAAAGGTCTAGGATTTAGTGACAGGTTCCCGAATAATCCAATGGATGGGAAGCTCCACGAGGGCAGGGGCTGTGCCTGGCTTGTCCGGTTTCGAGTGCAGTGCCTTGCACAGAGTAAGCCCTTTCAAATGTTTTTGAGTGAATGTACAGGCAGGAAAGAGGGGAGAGGGCCAGTTTGAAGGTGAGAGATGATGTTTTAAAAAGAACATGGTAATAATTTCCTTAAAAAAGAGAGTGTGATGAGTTGAGAGATACAAACAACATGAGACTGTTGGCCATTAACCGTTAGTGCTGATGCTGTTTCTCCCCCCAGATGACGAGCCCAGTCTGGAGGAACAGGAGAGTGGCACTGGACCCAAAGGAGGTAGGAGAGCTGAGCGCTGCACAGGCACCGAGTGGGCCGGAGGGGTGGTGGCAGGGGGGGCTCTGACTGGAGAAACCTCCTTCCTCGTGTTACAGGGCTCACTAATTAAGAAGATACTGGTCTGCAGCCCTCAAAAGCCCCAACTGAGATGACTGGATAGGGAAATATCTTAACTTTAAAAGCAGCCACCTATTCATTTTAATTAATGTTCCCAGAACAGCTAAGATTTATCCCAGAGAGGGTGGAAGCCAAACCAGATATTTATTTTTTCCTATCAGTATTTCTGAAATCAGTACAGGGGAAATAGAATTGCCTCATCTCTAAGAGATCGGAGGATTGAGAATGGAAAGGATGGAAATGTCTCCTCTCAGAGAGGCCCAGAGATTGTAAGTTCAGAGGGGAATGGAAATGTGTCAGATCTGAAAAGTGAACGTGGGTGAAAGATAGGATTTCTTGGTGACGCTGACTTCTGATGGCCCCGTTTGATTCCAGGCACACTTGGAAATGAATATGTAACAGGTTTGTAGAATACAAAATTACATCTTATTCATCCCAGTCTGTTACCCATGCTTGAGGCTGTTAGTGAGCCCATCCTTTTGAAGGTCAGGGGCCCCTCTGAAGTCTCTTTAAGTGGACCATGGATTTGTTCTGTCGTCAGGAAAGGAGTGTGGCCAGGCCCACCTGAAGGACATTTCTTCCATTAGCAAAGCCTTACTTGTGGTTGATTTAGACACTGGCTGATTTTTTCTTAGAGATTCTACTAAAGTCTTAAGCCTAGGAGTTCTTTTCCTCTTCCCCTCCCTGCTCCCTCTCCATTTCTCTGTTCCTATTTTTTCCTTTTCCTTCTCTCTTCCTTTCCTTGTGCCTTTTCTTCCCTTCTTCATCCACTCAGCAAAGCCCTTTCCCTTGATTCATTCTCTTTGGGGAGCAAGTATGTAACAGGTTTAGTGAAGGACCCAACTTCATAAAAGCCCAGCTTCTCCCAAGGGAGAGAAAAGACCGCAAAGGGCCATGTGCTAAAGCAGGTGAGAAAGAAAGAAGAGAGGCGAGTGTTGGAGCAGCTTCAAGTAGGTGCGTGCCTCCTGACGATCGACGCACGTGACTTAGTCCATCCCAAGCCCTATTTTCTGTTTTCTACTTGCTGTACAGACTTCCAGCAGAGAGTCTGTTTCCCGACCAACCCACACCCCACGTGTGTCTTTTCTCCACCGGCTTCCGTCACCAGCGCAGGAAGGAAACACTTCATGGACAGCTTGCGTGGAATAACTGCAAGCTTCCCGCAGCCAGTTTTGTAGTGAACTTCATTCAGGAAGCTGCAGTCTTTTGGCAAAAGTCTAAAATTCAGTTTCAGACTCCTCCTTCATCTCATTGCCTCCTTCCACCTCTCTTTCTAAGGTTCTATCGGGGGCAGGGAGTGGAGGGGGGAGTACTTATTTCTTAACTGTTCCAGCAGCTATAATTCAAGTAGGTTTTTTTTGTATTAAAAAAGCCCTTTTGTTTCTCAGGCTTCCTGCTTCCAAAACAGGTGTTGTTAAAGTGTGGTGAGGTCTAAATATGTTTCAATGGTCTATACTTCCCACCAGTTACAATGGTTGGTGACTTCGTGATTGAAAATCAGAGGGGGACTTTTCGCTCTCTGATGAATCTGAGACAGGAATTTTTATTATTTGTGTTTACTTATTTATTTATTAAATTTATATAGTGCCTTTTCTCCAAAGGAGCTATAGAAACAGCCACAAATATGTAACATCCAAACGCCATCACTTAGCGTTACAACAATAGAATAGAGAAGTCTGGGGGAAGGCTGGGCAGCCCCAGTGAAGGCATGGCAGCTCTGAGACAGTGTGAGGAGTCTAGGAAATGGAGAAGCCAAAGAACTTGTGTGTACAACCCATGGACATGAACTAAGCAGGGGTTGGGGGGGGGGGAATGCTGGTGGGGGGCCGGCGCAGGACAAAGGGGAATAAAGGGGAGAAAAACATGGGACAACTGTAATAGCATAATCAATAAAATATATTTTAAAAAATAGAACACTGTGAATTCTCATGTAATAGGTTACACAAGTTTGACTCACTTAGCTTTGCTTAGGTGACACATGCCTTTTGAAGGGGGAACATCTTTTCTCCTAAAAGATACTATGGTTAGCAGGGCTACCTTTGAAGTTCGTCTTCCCTACCATTCCAGGGATTTTGTTCCTGGAATGCTGTGCCTTCTGCTAATGGAATTGCTAGCATTTTTAAAGCCCAACTAGATCGTATCAGAAGAAGGGAAAAAAAAGGAATTCAGTTTATCCTTATTGGGTGTTAATGACCCTGTAAGATGTCATTTCTTTTATTTTATTCTGTTACCTAGAAAATCTATCACAACCTTGTAGTATTGATTGCTCAATCTATAAAGAGCTTGGTTTACAGCATGACTGTTAGTAACAGGGTTATTTTAATGAGTGACTCTTCAACACCTCAGATGTTCGCTAAATTCCAGCCCATCAGCTTAACAGTCTAGCACTCAGTGTCCTCGGTGCTGAGACTTTATCTCCTTGCCTGTATCACGAGAAGGCAATGTCCAGGTAACCAAAAATAAAGCTCATTCTCTGATGTTTCTATGAAAACGACTAGCCATTTGCTTGGGTCTGCCATGTCAAATAGAAAGCAGAGCTCGAGACACATGTCATCCTCAGATACCTAAAATCTCTGACCAAGGAAGGTCTTGAAACAGTTTATTTTCACTCTGAAAACTGTGGGCGAACTCAGCGAAAGAGGCGCCGACGTTCAGTAGTTTCTGTGGGGCAGAAAAATGGTCGCTGATGAGCATTCCAGCCCTGCGGCATTCTTTCCACGGTGGTGCTGCCAGTGGAGTGAACTGTTACACACACGTGGGAACAGGAGCCACAGAAGTGTTTGCAGCTCTTACTTTTTGGAACTTATTTCCTAAGACCCAACAGGAGTTGATTTTCAACCAGCTACAATTTTGGCCCAATAAACACAGCACAGGAGATGAGAATCTGGGTCTGTGAGTGTTCCCACTTCAAGATCGTACTTATAACATTAAAGAACATAACAACTTCAAAACTCAAGATTAAAGAGCTATGAAAATAAGCAAATGGTATGTTGGCATTGCTCTTCCTGTTCTGCTGTCACAGTCAATAAGCTTGGCAAATTTTTTCATGCATTTTCTTCTTTTTTCTTTTTTTTTAAATGCTCTAGCATCTTGCTTCATTTTTCTTTCTCTTTTTTAATTTATTGATTTTTAGAGAGGGAGAGAGAAACATCGATTTGTTATCCCACTTACTTATGCATCCGTTGGTTGATTCTTGTATGTGTCATGACCAGGAATCAAACCTGCAACCTTGAGATATTGGGACAATGCTCCAACCAACTGAGCTACCCAGCTGGGGCCATTTCCTTCTGAATTAGTTACATGGTATGACACTGAGACTGCTTTAATGGACTGAACACAGTGACCTTTTCAAGTCCCTTCCAGCGGGCCACTGCTTTGGTCTTTGGTGTCCAAGTCTCACTGCCCTAAGCTCTGGGAACGACTGGCCTTACGTGTCTTCTCATTCTATCTTTTCTATAACTTTTAAGTAGTTGTACCCAATGCCAGGCCTTGTTGGCACAGTCCTTTTGCTCATCACATGCTGACCTGCCTTTAGCATCTTTTTCTTGGTCATAGCTTAAATTCTGAAACTTCCCAGTGACCCTCAAACAAAAGCCCAAGGTGACATTTGAACTCTGGAAGGAACACAGTCAGGTTCTATGGCCCCTAAGGAAGGCTTGAGGCAGAAAGGTGTCCTGGCCCTTTCACCCTAGGACTCTGCATGTCCTAGACGCTCATTTGCATGTGTGAACTGTGTCAGCAGCAGCACCAACTCAGCCCCAGTTGCAGGAGAACGTACTACCACTGGTTATAAAGAACTTGGTGCGGAATGACAAATGCTTAGAAGTAAATACCCGGACAAGTGAGAAAAACAGTATTTTTTTCACTTGGTCTGTTGTTATTTTTTTCTCTGCATTTTGTTTGCCTGGAGCTTAGGTTCTCTTACATGAGATAAAGAGAGTAAGACACTGCCCCCCACCCCGGATTTTTTTCTCTAGCAAAAGTCCTTCTCAGCTCTGCTAGCAATTTAAACGCCGTGATCATATCCATTAGCTTTCTCTATCATTGTAATTGTTGTTAATTATTATAACTGTTTTAGTTATTAGTGGTGTCGTTATTGCTCTAGGTCCTCTGTCTGTTTTATGCTGAATATATTAGTGCTTTGCTTTTGAATTACCAGGCTTTATTTAGTGCGGAGTTCGTTTTTTGGAGAGACATTGAGAAATACTGGCATTAAGCTTTATTCTTTTGTTTTTCATTCCAAATGGGCAGACTGGAAAAAAATAATTAGATGGAATAATGTCCTCAAAATGAGAATGAGGATGTTTCGAATTAATTAAATGGTCAGAGTGCTGCACCGTTCCGATCTCAGACTGTCGCCAGAGTCGTGCAAACCCAGAGGGACCCCAGTCCAGCCCCTGAGGCAACTCTCTCTCTCGGGCTCCCTGTTCCTCACGGACCTCAAGACGTCAAAATCTCCTGATGCATTCCCTTGTTATCAGTTATGCTGAGCAAGTTTAGGGAGAAGCTGAACTGACCCTGCAGACTTCCGGCCTTCAAGCTCTTCCTGGGGCCAAGCTTCAGGAATAAAGCCCTTACCTCTTCCCCTCTGTAAGATCTGCAGGTAACACCCACTCTCAGTCAGGTTTTTATTACGTAACTAAAGCCTCGGGACTAGGTCAGATTCCCTATTATACACAGGACCCTCAACTTCTCCATTGCAGACATCCTGCAATCATACAGATGTAGCTGTTTGTGTGACTCTGTCACCGTGCCTCCCCCACTGGATGGTAGCCTTAAGGGCAGGAACCACGTGTGGCCAGTGCAGAATGCCCAGCCCCTAGCATAGTCCCAAGCACTGAGTAAACTCTGTGTATATGTTCGGTGAATGCTGAGGAGTGAATGCAGTGAAGTTGTGTTCACACTTACACACGAGGGCAAACCACACGTATGTTGAACTGAGAGTTTAAAATACGGAATCCAGTCTTGCCTAGTTAAGGAGTTCCCCCTCCCCGGTTTTCTTAATACCAGAACACTTCTGTCTAAAGAGCCAGTCCAAGCTTTCGCCCATTTTAGCCCTTCATTATGCTTATTCTTTTAGCCCTCTTTTTGCTATGGTTCTGATAGTTCCAGTTCTTGGGCTAGGCTCACCTGTCTCCTGGATTCCTGAGTTCTGTCTTATTTTGGCCTTCAGCTGATAAAGAACTGAAAGCATTTTCTTTCTTTCTTTTTTTAATCATACCAAAAAGTGTTTTTCTTTTTTAAATTATGTATATTTTATTTTTTTAAGTTTTTATTATATTTTTTCCGTTACCATTTAGTCCCCGTATACCTCCTTCACCCTTCCGTCATCACCATACTATTGCCCATGTCCATGAGTCCTTCTTCCTTTTTGCTCAATCCCTCTGCCCCCTCACCTCCCCACCTTCTACTAGCTGTCACCTGCTCTCCATCTGTGAGTATTAGGTTCCACATATGAGTGAAATCGTATGGTATTTGTCCTCCTCTGACTGGCTTATTTCACTCAGCATAGTGTTCTCCAGGTCCATCCATGCTATTGTAAATGGTAAAACTTTCTTCTTTTTTACAGCCAAGTAGTATTCCATTTTCTATCTTTATTTTTTTTCTTGGAAGGTCTTCCTTTTCCTCCTACCTTCTTGCTTTCTCAATGATCTGTTGAGCTTTTACAATAGATCTTTGTCAGGGTGTTCTCCCCCGTTGCCTTAGATCCTCAACATCAAATCATTTTTTACATGTATAGCCGAACGGCACCCACAGTCTTAGGCGCTACCCCACAGGCGGGCGTGTGGGAAGCAGGGCTCCATGATGGCCATCTGCTAGGCCAGAAAAAGCCGAGATAATGTTGTCAGTCTTACCATTTGGATATATCAAGTTATTTTTTAAATATCTATTTTTATAAAATTATTTTCTCTACCTTGTTATACTGATGCTAATATACCTTTCATCCCTAAATTTAGACAAACTCTTTGGTGATGAATCAACTCAATTACAACTGAAATGCATTAATGTATCTTCTGGGGAAACTACTTTTACTTTTCAGGGCCTGATATTTCTCTGTTATTTCATGCCCTGATCTCCAAAAAACATACGCTTTGCTTTCGACAGTTAGCATTTTTATCCCAAAGTGCTGTTTCTTCCAAAAATACTCTTAACCTTTGTGGCAGAACGTCTCCAGCGTGGCTGTCTTGTTTGCTGCCCTCTGTTGTCCACTGCACACACCAACCACTTCTGTGCGAAGCAAACACGCCTGCGTTTCTACGTGGGTAACATCTACGCTTCTGTTTGCAGTAGCTGAGTCTGAGCTAAATAGCTCTGTCCTTCCTCTGCTTTCCTGCACTTTAAGGTTCCTACTAAAGTTCTTTTCCAGAGACATATATAAGGATTTTGTTCCCCTGTGCCTTTATTATTTAAATGGCTCATAAGTTAGTAACAAGTAGAAAAAAGGAAGTATAGCCAGGGCCTCTGTCCTCCAAATGCCCACTTGCCCTGGATCGATTCCCGTCCTCAGCGACTAGCACCCTAACTCCTCACGGGAGGGGCAAGACAAATGAAGGGAAGAGTGGAAACTGGTAAAAATAGGGTCCCCAAGATCACTTAGACTTTCATTAGGAGTCAGGACTCCTGACTCCCAACGACAGGTGCTTGGCTTGCAGCCCTCACGCCCGGCATCCGCAGGCAGGAGGCACACTGCTACATTACCCCTGGTCTAGTGGGCATTAGCTCTCCTGCCATTCAAATCCCCAGATCCTCTCCCTCTTTGTACTCTAGTGTTTAACCTTTCCGGGTAGGAGAAGATCAATACAAATTCTTCATTGTTAAGAATCGATGGCTGTCCTGTGGCATCACTGCCATCTAGTCTTGCTGAGAAGCTCAGTAAATCTCTCCAGCTGCTTCTAAAGCTTGGTTTGTCGTCTTGGGTTGCTTTCATTTTTAATGCAGATCACTTTGGTTTCTGTTCCCCAGGGGGCTTGCAGATAAATCTTGGCAGACATGTTCAGGGTCTCTAAATGAGATGCTGGAAAAGGGCCAGCCCACCCAGAATTTAGTTGTAATGGATGAGACACCCCCTTGGTTCCACTTAAAGACTGGGCTATTTGTTTCCATATTTATTGGTGATTACCTCACATAGTATACCTGGGTGGGAAGTGCCCAGGACCAAGCTCCTCTGTAACAGAGGAGGCCAACATGCGAGACTGTGATAGAGACACACGCTGGCTGACTTGGCCTCTCTTGTAAATAGGAAGTCAGAGACTTGCCCCACTCCTTCAAATGCATAATGAAGGGAGGCACTGCTGGTTTCGACACCCTAGATCACGAAAGTCTAGCAGGAAATCTCTTTGTGCTGCTTACTTACCAACCAAGTGAAAAATCACCTGCCTGGTTTGCTTTTGTTAATAAATGAATATATTTATCATATTATTGAATAGCATCCGACTAAGGGTGATCTGTAAATATTTAATGTTAGTTAATGATCTCCTTCTCCCATAATCCTTTGCTCATGCTGAGGGTTTAGCTGTACCTCATCCTAACCCCCCCTGAATCTTAGGTTTCCTAGGGGCAATATCAGAATGCTGGCTTCCATTGGCAGTGCAAATGTGGGCTCTATAGAAAAAGGCAATCTTTTAACTTTGATTTCTCCTGTCTTTGATCAGTGGACTATGCCAGTTATTACCAGGGCCTATGGGATTGCTATGGTGACCAGCCAGATGAACTGTCCTTCCAACGGGGCGACCTCATCCGCATCCTAAGCAAGGTAAGGACTCAGAGTGTGGGGCTCGGGTCAAAAGTCTGTCTTTTCACTCTGGACGATATAGTCGCCGTAACCAGAACTGTCCCATGCCGTACTCTTCTCCTGTGTGTAGTATTTGGCTCCTTCGCACAGAAGTTCCCATTGATTTTTAATTCTTAGGGAAAAATTTTAATAGAAAATTCAGACCCAGGAACCAATTTTCAAATTTAAAAAATACAATTAGGCACACATAATCCTAAAACTATGCCCATCAAAATTTGATTTTTCTAGGGTCTTGTGATGCTTAAAAGATCATCCCTTCTCAGCATAATTGATTACTATATATTACTCTTAAAAACATTCTGCCTCCTTATTTCATTTCTAGAGAGACAAAACTGAAGGTAATTCTATGTCAAGGAGGACTCGGAGGTAGCTAGCTCGATTGGTTTGAGCAAGTGCTGATGAGGCCAGGATAGTGGACCAAGCCCTAAAAGGGCCAGCTAACTCTATTTTCTCCCTCCATCCCAAAGTGAACCCCAGCCCCAGGTAATCATCTCACAAATAGTGTTTCTGATCAGGAAAGAATCAGGGTGGGGAGGACAGGCTACTACAGATCCATCGCCAATGTGAAGAAGACTCAGAACTTGCTGGTACTAAGGAATCAGTAGCATCGTCTTTAAAATGGAAGACTACACATATTCTGCATTAGGTGGACTAAGGAAGTAGGTCCCTGAAAAAAGTGTATTAAAAAGTTCCCTCTTTATGAGGTCAATCAAGATCTACAAACACAATTTTTTCTCATGACATTAAATATTATTTTATTTTTTAATCTTTTTTATTGTACTTTTTCCATTATCATTTAGTTCCCTTATACCCCACCCCCACAATCACCACACTGTGGTCCATGTCCATGAGAGCTTTTACCTTTTTTGCTCAATCCCTCCACCCCCTCACCTTCCTGCCCCTCAGCTGTCATGTGCTCTCCATCTTTGAGTCTGTCTCTATTTTGCTTGTTAGTTCGATTTGTTCATTCGATTCTACATATGAGTGAAATCATATGGTATTTGTCTTTCTCCGACTGGCTTATTTCACTTAGCATATTGTTCTCCAGGTCCATCCACACTGTTGCAAAGGGTAAAATTTTCTTCTTTTTTACAGCTGAATAATATTCCATTCTGTAAATGTCCTATAGTTGTTTTATCCACTCATCTACTGATGGACACTTGGGCTGCTTCCATATCTTGGCCATTGTAAATAACGCTGCAATGAACATAGGGGTGCTTATGTTCTTTTGAATTAATGTTTTGGGTTCCTTTGAATATATTCCCAGAAGTGAGAGCATTGGGTCAAAAGGGAGAAATTCATTTTTAATTTTTTGAGGTATCTCCATACTGCTTTCCACAGTGGCTGCACCCGTCTGCAGTCCCACCAACAGTGCACTAGGGTTCTCTTTTCTCCACATCTTGCCAGCACTTGTTTGTCGATTTACTGATGATAGCCATTCTGACAGGTGTGAGATGGTATCTCATTGTGGTTTTAATTTGCATTTCTCTGATGATTAGTGACGTTGAGCATCTTTTCATGTCTATTGGCCATCTGTATGTCCTCTTTGGAGAAGTGTCTATTCAGCTCTTTTGCCCATTTTTTAATTTGGTTTTGTTTTGGGTTGGTTTGGTTTTTTTGGTGTTGAGTTTCGTAAGTTCTTTAGAAGTTTTGGATATTAATCCCTTATCAGATATATTGGCGAATATGTTCTCCCATTCTGTGGGTTGTCTTTTTATTTTGTTGATGTTTTCCTTTGCTGTGAAGAAAACTTTTTAGTTAGATGTAGTACACTTGTACAAACACATTTTTGAAATAGGCACAATTTGCTCTTTAAATGATGAGGATGTGGAGTCCATAAAGGAATATTGAAAACCCACCGTGTCATTAACCCATCATTTGCTGTTTATATTTTTTCTGTGAATGTTACTACCTTGTCTAAGGGTTTGTCTCAATTTGAAGTATACTGTAGCCTCCTTAGGAAACAGACTAGGGCCGACCCTAGGTACCAGTTGGTGGTTCCAACGAGTTCCCTCCGAACCAGGACCAAAGGCAGACCTCACTCTTTTCAAGAGACTAGGAAGCCTGCAAGAGCCCTCCTGAGGGAGACCACAGTCTTCTAGTAATTTCTTCCCAAGTCCTAACTCCACCACCCTTGTGCCATTCCCGTGCAGCCCTAACACCAAGAATAAATTGGAAGCAAAGAAGGGAGTGGACACTGGCCTGATTGGTATTTCAAATGCCCGAAAGCAAGGTTTGCCACGTAATAGAATTTGTGTACATTACCACGCTGGCATTATGGGGGTAATCGAGTTACCCACTCAGGTGTGACCAGGCCTCTGTTTGCCGGAGCCTGCAGGTGAACAAATTAACTATTTACACTGTCTGAGGCGCCTGCAGCAGGAGGTGGGGAGAGCAGAGCCAGACTGTCTGCTGGCCTTCTCTCTGGGTCATGATCATTTTGTTTGTTTTGCATGTCTTTTGCCTTTGTTAATGGCTTCTCACTGGGGGTCCCTTTCCTCCATTTAGAAGGGGCTGTGTGGTGACTCGCCCAGCAATAAGGAGCTGTCTGTAGTTACCATAGCTGCTGTATTTTTAAGAGATAACAAAGAACATGGGGAGCCTCCCAGACCTGTTTATTTTTTAACCAGTCCCCCTTCCCTTCCTCCATGACTAAAAACTAATATATCAGAATTTAATTCAGTGAGAATACTTTGCTTCCCTAGCTCCATCAGGCTTCGTTCTCTGTCTCTGGAAGGTCATGAATCCACTCCATCCCTTACCACGGTAATAGCACATTTCTTTCCCCCAAAGCCACCCCAGCTGCCCCCCTTCTGCATGTTGCTCACTCCTGCACTGCAGAAGAGGAAATGAGAAACTAGAAGCTCAACTGAAGTTTCCCTCATAAAGCTTCATTCCTGTTAACATCAGCTTGGGGAGCCTTTCTGATTGGATTTACCTTTATTATATTACCTAACTCAATGAAAGTCCTTGGACAGGAAGGAACCTTAAAAGGCCACCCAATCCATTCCCTTGCCTCTAAGAAACCCAAATTAACCAATTCGGACAGATAGAAAAAGAGATTCCACTACCATTCTCAGCTGTCTTTCTATTCATATGTTCAGTAATACCTAATCTCTGGAATTTTCCCCCACATGGCTCCTAAACTCATTCCGCTCTAGCCCCATCTGGCTTTCCCTGTTGGAGTCAGTCACACTTTGCAGCCTGTCCCTCACACCTGGAGGAACAAAACTGACCCAAGCTGAGGTTGGTCCAGAAAAAGAGTTCTAGAATTCTCCATTTTACTTTTCTCTCTGGCCAGTAGAACCTGTGTCAGGCAGGAGAGGGTGTGGGAACCTGAAGAAGTCTCTTTCCCTGGGAAATGCAAGACAAGACTCACCAGGGCGCAGCTCAGCTCACCTGGACCAGTTAATTTCCTCGCCAGTAAAATGAGGGAGCTGCGCTGGATGACTTCTAAGGTTCCTTCCACCTCAGACGTTAACTGACACTGCAAAACTGCCAAAGAAATTCCACCCAAAAATGTGTCTTAGCTTTTAGTGTTTAGTCAGATTAAATGAACAAAAAATTCCAACTGTGAGCTTTTTAACTTTCTGGCCCTCATTAATGTGTCTGCCCCCTCACTACCGCCTCTCATTGTATGATAAAAGAAATATTTCAAAGGTGGTGGGTGGATAATGGCCCCAGGATTGGGAATTGGGGTGGGAGTGTGAAGGGAGAGGGAGGTAGGGTGGCAGGTAATAGCTTTATTCTTGGGGCCATGCTGCCCCCTGCTGTTTCTCAGTAGTTGCCCAAGTACAGCCCAATCTTGAATCTGTTAGGGCCCAGAAAGGCTCCCAGAGAGTTGTTTACCCTTTAAAAAAAAAAAAAAATTCCAGAGAGGGTGATTGGCAGGGCAAGAAAGATGCCCCCCATAGATAACCAAGTGCCCGTGGCCTATCCCACCCTTAGGGAAGCAAATCTGTAGCAGACGGGTTACTTAGGTGAAGCCGAGCAAAGCCACTGAATCTTGCTAACCCTCAGTCTCCTCATCTGTAAAGAATTGGGCTAACATAGGGTGTCGTGGTGCTTGAGTCAGAGAATTTGTGTAAAGTGCCTTTCATCTAGGAAATGGTAACCATCAACCCCCTTTTTCCACTAACGGTAAACTTTTGGGGTCAATATTGGGCACATACTAGCAATTCAATAAATTGGTGGATTGAGAGGGAAAAAAACGGTGGCCTGTCCTGCCAAGACTCATCATGGCAATGCTCAAAAGCACAAAAGGTGCTCACATAGAAGCAGAAGGGAAGAGGCCTGCGTGGAAGTCCACCGTGCCTTCTCTGGTCTGGGACTTCACCACTGACGGAACTGATCAGTCGCTCAGACCTCTCTGTGGACAGGCCAGAGTCCTGTGTCCAAGCCCTGAAAGGGCCACCAACGGCACAGTCAGCAGGGCGCCCGCTGGCCCACCCCTACCACGCCCATGCATCCCTCAGCCCTCTGCCATTCCTGTCACTTAATCCACTGAGCTCCAGTTTGGGTCTTCAAATATATTCAAGGGAGATTTTAATAATGAAGAAGGTCTGTGCACCCAACAGATGGTAACGTCCCCACGTTCCTTGCAGGCCCAGAGGGTTCTGAACAGCTCTTTCTGAGGCAGGGACTGAGCTCAGCTTCCACCCGGTTCAGGGACACAGCCCAGGCCACAGCAGGGTGTCTAGCGCTGTTCAGTGCCTCCAGATTGTGGCGCTTATGCAAGTCCCCTCATACGTAACCGATGGCTCCTGAGAGCCTGCCTCTCATAAATTACTTCCCACGATGCCTGCGACCATGGCAGAATCCGAGTTTGAATAGAGCAGGAAAAAGGTGTTTGAAAGGCCTGTTCACTCAGCTGCATTTTAATTTCCTTTTCAATCTTGTCCCAATTAATTTCACCGAATTAATCTCACAGAAGCAACTCGGCAGCACTGAGGCTGCGGTTTCAGTGTGGCGGCCGCTCTGCCTGAACATGAAATAGGAGCTAATGTAAAAATCCATCTGCTGTGTTTGAAAGACATGCCGGCTGCTGCTCAGTCCTGTCTGACATTCCAAACATCAACAGCGGGGGAAAGTGATTTGGGGGTTAGTGGCCATCAGTACTTGGCGGGGGTTCAACAACAGGTGTACTCCAAAAATCCATTCAGCCTGGGCACCAGGCATGACAGGGCAGGTGCTGAATCACCCCGCATGCAGTATCGCTGTGCCCTGGCTCAGTTTCTTTTATGTGGGGACCGCAAGGGCCCTTCTGTGGACCAGCCCTGCCATGGGTCTTTATTACCAGTGCAAAGAAGGGAGGTAAGAAGCCTCTGTGTGGACAGGACAAGTCAGAGGCCCCAGCTTTCAGAGAAGTGACTCTGTCTTCCTGGCTCCCAGGCCCCTCACGGGGGAACCTCTTTTCTAAATACAAAACACGCTTGTTCTACTATGCAAGATAACTTAAATGCCCACTTAGAAATTAAGCTTCCTTTCCGGAATTTGTTTCTATTGATCACATGAGATTGTCCAGCAGATAAAGGTGAATCAAAGAGAAAAAGCGAGAGAAATTCTTTCTCCGTTGACTGGAAAGCACCCTGGATGAGGTCTCGCACTTAAGGTAGACCGAATCAGTCGGCTGCATCTCCTGGGCTCTGTTATGTGCCTCATGAGGTGGCCTTAGGCTCTTCAAGGTTTGTCCAGCTACTTTATTCCCCTGGAAATCAGCCTTGGAGCAACAAGTTGGGCACCCCATAAGGTTTATACTTACATGGTGGCTTAGCTGGGCTGCGGAGATACTCTTGTGGCCCAAACCTACCAGGCTTTGATTGTCTCCTCTCCTAGTGCAGTGATATGGACACAGGGAGCCTTAGAGGTAAGGCCAAGTTTAACAAATAATGCATGGTGCTGTGAGGCGGCCATGGGCTTTATGTGGACAAGGATGGACTGATTTTGTCACCTTGAGTGATATTTAGCTTCCAGCCCTGTGTTGGAGCTGCTGAAACTCAGGCTGGATCCTCGCCCCAAACCCAGCTTCTAGTTATCGGAATGCAGCAGGCCTGCTCCCAGCACACCTGGGCCATGTTAACAAAGCCCCGTGTCCAGGATAACGGGCTTTTGAAAGCCCCGTGTTCTCCACTGACTCCCTTGGAGGGTTACTTAAAGAACGCAGACCTTTCCCCCGCCTTGCCTCCCATCCCCTGCAAAAGAGATTCCTATGCTGTAAAAATTAACTGAAGGCGGCAATCCTTCCTGCTTTAAGTGTACTTAGTTGAATGTGACAAGAACCCTCATAAAAACAGATAGGTTAATTGCTTTAAATGAAGGGTTTTTTTGTTGTTTTGTTTTGTTTTTAATTCCAGGGCTCTGAGGGAAAGGAGGTGTTTGGTGACATCTAGTGTCCATTTAGGACTTCCTCAGGCACCATTACCCTCTGCGTGGCCGAGTGGGGGATGGGCGGGGTTGTCTGGGAGGTAATTCCAGGGCAGTGAGGGGAAAACGGAGGCCTGGGGCACTGGCTGCCCAAACAGTGCGATGGAGCTGATCGATGCCTGTCAAAGAGCTATATTCACCTCTGACCTAACCCACGGGGGCGGGGAAGGGGACCCGTCGGAAAATATCTTTCCTTATTTATGGTGATATGAAAGAGAAGCAGAGGCTGTCCCCACCACCCCACTTCATGTTAACAAGCAGGTCAGCACTGTGCTGCGATGACGAAGATGATGATGATGATGGTGTTCTCTCTCATTAATAACCCCCATGGGAAGCCATAGAGTCAGGAGGATGGGAATGAGATTTGGGGTCAGCTGGAAGGCAACGGTCATACACCGGTCAGATTCAGTCGAGGCCATTCCTTTCCCCCAGACAGGAACCAATCGTCTAGAACAAACCCTGGCAGCCTCATTCCTTCCAGGTAATTTTTATAAATGAGGGGACACCCATTCCGAGAGAGGACAAAAGGGAGAGGGTGTTTGTGTGTGTGTGTGCATATGCACGCATAGAGACCTGCTGACCCAAGGCCACGCTCCATAACGACTGTGTCCTCCAAGTCCTGGCCATTTGTTATAAAACCCACTTTTTAAAAAAAGAGAATAAAATTGGCATTTTCCACTTTAATCTCCTTACTACTCCTCAACTGTCATCCTGGATGGGACCTTTCACTTTCTTCATACACACACACACACACACACACACACACACACACCCTCAGGCAGGTGGAGAGTCCCAGATCAGATAATTAACTCTGAGGCCTGGACAGAAATGTTTACCTAGAACCATATAAGCCCTGGCAGGTTTAGGTTAATGCTCAGAATCTCCCAGTACTGTACAAACTCCAGTGTAAAAAATTCCAGCCATTTATTTTTCAGTGAATTTATAACAAGTGCTGTTAAAGCGTGCGTCTTTTGACAGAGGTAATAATAAATTCACTGTTAAAGACGGTAGTTTAATTCCTTATACCTCCAATACTGCACAGAATAAACCATATTCATCACTGAGTAATTTTTTACCACATAAATCTTTAAAACTAACCGGTGAAGGCTGTTGAGACTGAAATATTGTGAATTTATTAGATATGCCCATGTAGTATTGGATTCAGAGGTTTCCATTCGAATATATTATGGGGAGAATTTGTGTCTTTAACTGTGACATTCCCTGCACTTCCCACTGCCAGTGTTATAACAGGCAGCTCCTCCCAAGTCAACTGCACGTTTATTAGACGAAGATTTAGTAATAAACTCCTCACTAATCTGCCAAAGAGGCTGTGTGACATTTCAGTGAGATGCTCTATTTAAAAGGAGTCACAAAAGCTTTGTTTCTGTGTAATTATTTTCTCAAAAGGAACTCAGCTTCCCTAAACCTCTACCCGCCAGTGTTTCTTCGGAGGGTGTGCACCCAGCTCTCCAAACCAAACTAGCAAAATATTGCAGCAAATTAGAACCTCATTGCAAATGAGCTTATAGGATTAGTAATGAGGGGCTTGGGGTAATTGGTAAGAACACAGAAAAGCTCAAATCGGCAGGCATTGTCAGACATACGGTATTTAGGACTAATAAAAAATTATATTGACTATCAAACTAGAAATAAGACAAGGCTTCAGAAAACTTGCTGTCTAAAAACTTTCATTGTGACATATGACACATTAAAGGTGCAATTAAGTGGTCAGATTTGAACAAAAACCCTTTTACTCTACCATATCAATTTTGAGCGAAAATCTGTTGTTAAATGAGAATATTCTGAGCCTTTCTTATGATTTGCTACTGAAGTGACATTTAAACTAACCAGCTGCTATATCAAATTGTTATGCCCCCTCCAGTCTCATTAAGGAAATATTAACATTGCTAGAATGAAAAATATATTTTCTTTTAGATGCAGAAATGTGCATCTTTTTTTTTTTTTAGCAGAGCTTCAGCGGCTTCTCTGTTCCCACTAATATTCTGTATTTGGGAAGAGTTCCAGATACTAAAAACTTCCAAGGAGCACTGTGAACTTTAAGATTTTTTTTTTTAATAAAATACAATAGGTTTCTAACTGTTAAACAAAGGAGAAAAATCTCCTGGCAGTGCAAGACTGCGGCTCATCAGAATAATTGTGGAAAGACAGACCCGGCTAGAAAGATAAGCATAATACCAGCAATTAATATTCAGCATTTCGCATTATAGTCAAGAGGATGTGTTTTTCTTTGTGATGTGGCTCATAAGCGAAGAGTGTTGGGAGCCAGACTCAGCTCTGTCTTCTTTTTTGTGCATGAGGATTAAGGAGAAAAAAACAGCCGCAACAATCCTGCTCCATCTGTAAATGAACAAACATCTTGATTTTATAGCTATTTGCTTTGTAAAACTGAGGAATGAAACAAAAATTACTGGATGCCTAAGTAACACTTTAATTCCGAATTCATTTACTCTGTAGCTATGTAGTTGTCACAAACCATAATGCAGTATTTAATTAAAATAACAGAAGTGCATCTAGATATGTCCTGGGGTAGCTATCACCAAATTATAGTCTATGCCACCCGTATTTTATTTATGAAATGGCAGCTTCCAAGGTGCAAGTAGGCTGATTCAAAAGCATAAACATTTTAAACCTGCATTTTTTTAGAATAGCTTGTCCCATCCCCCGCCACCCTCCCCCTCCCCCCCGCCTGCCGCTGCATCTTTAAATTCTTTCCTCCTTCTATGGGGGGTTTTTTAGTGGGATTGTTTGGGTGTCAATAAATATCTCTCTTTCTAACTCTTGCTTTTCAACTATTGACCTCCTGAGTCTTCTGGCTGTGAAAACCCCCGTCTGTTGTCATGGAAAGTCTTGTGAGGTATCACAGGAGCCACAAGCAAGCGCAGGACATCTTAGCGGAACTTGGATGTGGGTTCCAAGAGGAGAGGAAAAAAGCAAACCCTTTCCAGGCTCGGCGCGCTCGTTCCCATACAATCTTCCTTACACTTTTTTTTCCCCACCTATAAATACCAGCTACAGTTTACACGCTTGCTTGCTCTACTTTGTGGACGTTCACACGCAGACATACTGCTCCTTTTCATAAACGCATAGCATCTGTCTTACACGCACCCACCATCCATCTCCTCGTTCACATTGGCTGTCCCATCCACCTCCTTGTCTGCAGAATTATGTTCGGCAAGGTCCCGATTTATAGGAAATAAATAATGAAAATGGAATGGACTGGGAAAGATAATCGAAACATTCAAATTGTTATTTTTCACTGTACTTTTCGCAAACACAGCATCTATAAACACCTACCAAAGGTGTTGGCAGATTCCTAAAAGGAAATGCCTTATGGAACAGCCTGAGCCACTGGGTATCTACACTGTATCTTTCCTCGTCTGTCTATCTTGCTTTTCGATACTGAAAGATCGCACCATTTTTAATGGCAAATGATGGGGTGTTATTTTCATTCTTTCTGCTTAATATTTATCCTGTCAATAATGATGTTTTTGTCACCATTGATCCTCTATAAGATAACCCTAAGAATTATAAAATAGAAACAATAATTGCAATCACCTTTTTAAAGAAAATAGCCCCTGCAATTACGGAATAAAGATATTCCAATAATAGTATCATTGGATCACAGCCCGATCCTGCAGCGAGGGTCTTTTGGAGAAAGGGTTTCTTCTACACACTGGTAATTATTTTAGCCCCTTTCACAGGTCACAAAGAAAGTTAATTTCAATTGCTGCTAATTTCCGTCCAACAAGAATACGGTACTTTAAACCACCCAAAATAATTGGATTCAAAACAAATTTAGGAAATTGAGTGTGTTAGAAAGCAAATAAAAATATCCTTTTGGTAAAGAGGAGGGTGAAAGTAGTAAAAATTGCCTTTTTTTTCCTCCCTTCTTTCCCCTTCACAACTTTGCCATTAAAGTTGCACCTACAGCTAGAAGTTTGTCCGTGAAAAATGGTCATTTTGTTTCTCTGCTCAAAGAATGTTATTAAAATGCTAATTTAAAAGAAAAAGGAGTTAAATATCTAGCGATGGTGCATTCTAATTGCAACCATAATGAGCTCTCTAAATGTGCGTGCCCCTGACACACACAGAGCATAAACAGCAGTAAACAGATCATTAGTGCCCGCATTCATTTATTCTGGCGACCTTACCATGACCCCACCGAGGGTAGGGTGAAAAGCAGGTGGATCTGGCTGTGACACCCCCTAGAGGGATCCAGGAAATGAAGCTATAAGCGGTTGTCATGGAAACGCCTATGTGTGCAGATGATGTAACACACCGACAGGCTGTAGGGTTCCGCCACTGGGACGTTGCCTTTCCCTCGCCGGAACAATCTTGAGGATTAAATTATTCATTTCTTTAATTCACAAAGCAAAAGGAACCCTAATTTTCATGGTGATGTGCAACTCGCCTCCATTTGTCTGCGGTCTGGAACATGGTGACTTGTCATCCTCTCGTTCTCAGAAACCGACCCCAGCCTCCTACAGTCTAGCCCCCCGATCACAGAATCTGGCAAAATCAAGAGGGGCAGAGGCAGCGGAAATCTGACACTCAACATCTGTACTTAAAGAGAAACACCGAAGATTTTAAACTAAAATAAATAAGACAGTGTCCCTTTCTGATGAAGGCATGCTGGCCAGGGACTAAATGTGTACCTGTCCTGAACAAGATGGCTTTGTTTGGGGCAGGGCAGAGGCAAGCCCATACCCAATGTGGCAACATAAAGCAGAGAAGCAGAGAGGCATTGGCCTCAAAGGGACACCTCACCCTAGCAAGGTGCACGAAAAACAGATAAGAGAAAAAGAGCATCTGCTCACCCCCCTCCCATGTCCAATTGAGGGAATCGAGATTAATAAAAATAATTCTTTGGAGAATGATTCCACTCTGTCCTACCCTGTTTTCCACCAAACAACCTCAATAACCTTACGGCAACAGTAGAATAACTTTTCTTCTTTTTTTTAAAAGGAAGCAGAAAAGACCATCTCTGGAAATTATTTTAAAATAAAAAATATCCCGGCCTGTGCCTCCTCCCCACCCCCTCCCCATTGCACTTTAGATGAACCTGTGATATTGTAGCAATGGCCCTTGAAGTGCAGTGGGGAGGTGATTTAGGAGAATATTAAAGGCAATGTGGAGATTCAAGGCGCCTCTCTCAGGGAGATCTGGAGAAATACGCAGCACAGATGGGCCGAGCAGATTAAACATTTCCGTCACATTGTTTCCAAATTGTGTTGTGGTGCCTGAGGCTGGTACTGCGGTCAGAGCAAAACAGAGCGGCGCAGAGCTGCGAGCTGCGGTTTATGGAATACATATTAATACGCCGGTCTCACATGGCATCACAATTCTATCAGCTCCAAAATGGGGCTGTCTCTATTGTTCCTGAATTCCGCACTTGGCACCTTGTTTTCTCCCAGCTGCAAACTGTTTACTTTCCCTTTCTCCTTTCTCTGTTCTTCAGGCAAAGTTCAAGTTGTGTGTTTCTTTCTTCTTTCTCTCTCCTTACAGCCCTGTCCCGCCGTCCCTCCTCCCTTCACAGCTCACGATTTTTCTGCCAGGCACTCTGAGTGCTGCGCACTTCCATCACCAATTATGGCCAGTTTGTGCACAGGTCCTGCACACCTCCCTGGCTTTGACTCCATCATTATCCACTCACACCCAGTACAGGACACACGCTCCGGACTTGAGGCTGACTGAATGCCACCTTGCGCCGGAGGCTCTCAGACCGTCGTCCATCCAGCTGACCCTGTTCCTCTTCTCGGAACACTCAGCTTTTAGCTGGGGAGTGACATCTGTACAGCTGCTGCCCTGTGCGCCGCCACCCCCCCCGCCCCGGCTGCTTTCACTGACCAGCCAGGCTTTCTGTGTCCCCTTTTTTACGTGCACGTACCTTTCCCCTACTCCCCCAAATCCTGGCATCTTCAACTTCCAGGTTAGCAAGTTCCCTGAAATGTAACAATAAACTGGTTCAATCGAGGCAAATTTCATGATTCATTTTTAAGATTCATAGACCAAAACTCTGAATAATGACAAAAAGAAAATGATCGCCAGCAACTTAAAATACAGTATGAAACACCAAGCTACCCAGGGTTAGCCACGCACTGAGTCCCGGCCCTTTCACAGGTTCCAAACCACTAACCCACCGCCCACCCGGCTGACCGCTTCCTTTCTGCTTCTGCAAAATCTCTTCGCAAAGCCACTTGTGCTGAAAAATAGGCACCCGTTCGTCTTTCACGAACAATTCCTGTCCCCAGCCCTGTTTTTCTCGGCAGTCGGAAGGGTGCTGAGTTAGAGCCCTCAATTTATTTAATAATTTATGGCATCTTCAGAAAGCATCAAATTTCCAAAGCTGGATTTTAAGAATACAGAAATCGTGGGCCCATCCAGAATAAAAATACGATGTTTTTGGCTGACCCTGGAATATCACAACCTACGCCACCTAGGCCTTCAAATTCCCCACCTTTACTAATGATAATGTATGTTGTACAACAAGCACTAATAAGAGGAATAAGCAATCATAAATGAATAATTCTGAGATTGATCGGCCTTTCCCATACGTATATCAAGCGTTTATTGATCTTTCACGTTAGGGGCTGATTGATTGTTCTCTTGAAGAGGAGTTCTCTTGTTTACAAGCCCTGGTAGAGTGAACTTTGATGGTTAGAAGAACAAAAGTATGAGACATTTTCTGGGAACCTTGTTCGCAGAGGCTTATCGAAGCCCAATTCAGTGTGAAAAGAGAACATTTCTGTTAGGGACGCTCCCAGGGGGGCTGAGAGTGTCGAGCAGCTTGTTCCGAAAGCTGTCACTCGAATTTGAATGGAAGCTATGGGAAGATGCCGTGACTTTCAAGCCACAAGGACAGGGTTGGTGCCTGAGAAGGGAAAAACAAGCTTGGTCAGCATTTGAAGAAGAAACAGATTCTGCGGCTGGAGGGCTGAAGCCAACGGAACCCAGGGTGGCAGGAACAAGGATTCTTGATCTCAGTGTATTTTGTAAAAGGAGGGAGGGAGGTGACGAGGGCCACACCGGGCCCAAGTGCCGATCCAGGCCACAAAGATCATGGCATTTTCCCCCAGAGCACTGGCTTGAAAACTCTGCAGGGTTTGTAAGTCCTCTGAGAATCTGATGAAAGATCCGGGCCTTACCCCAGGGGCAAGACGTGTGCGTGCACACACGCACACACAGTTCCACGCCAGTTTCGAAGGGTTCAAAGATCCCTCACGTCCATCCACAGACAGGCGAGGGGTTCACAGACTCCAGTTTAAGAATCTGTCCTAGAGGATGGTGATTTCCTGTTGTCGGAACAGCCTAGGAGTCACTGAGCCTGGAAATTGAATTCTCATCCCAAGACAGGATGGTCATTCCAGGTCATGTCTGTGCTACTCCAGGGGAGCCATGGAAGAGCTTATACAAATAGGAACCAGCAGGGAGAGAGAAATTAAAATGTAGCAATCACGGAGTCGGGGTATGTAATCTCTTTTAAGGCTTATGATGGGCGCCTGCTGGTTTTCCCCCCAATATCCCCTGACACCTCCTGACAGGGTATGCGCAGCCCCACACAGGGACTCAGGGCCCTGTGACAGGAGGAGCACTGGGGAGGTCCATGACAGCCTGGAAACCATAAACAGCGACGGGAAACCACTGGAGGCAGAGTCAAGCTGTGCGACGGGCCCATGGTTGGTGGCCATACTGCTTTTTGTTTATAGAATTTGCTGTTCTTTTTATGGCAGGTTTGGTAGGGTGTTTTTTCCCCTCGTTGATGGAGATTAGCAGCATAAACCCTTTTATGGCGGTGTGCAGTCCCCCGTAAACACTTTTGATTGTTGCTCATGGTGAGTGCCGTGTCTGTGTCAGGTTCTCTCAGTGCTCTGCTCATCCGGGCCCACAGCTTCTCCAACCAGATCATGGGATCCAAGTGGCCAACCCTCATGTGTAAGACTCCTTCGTCGGGGGGATTCACTGGGGTGGGGCAGGTTTGATGTTGAGGGAAACAGAGGTTTAATCGAGCCTAGAAATAGTATGGTGAGAACAAACTATACGTTGTACAATTTTCAAGTGAAAGGCTTCTTCAAAGACTCTGTGGCAAGAAGCGAGCCCTGATGTGAAGGGTTTTTTTAATAGCTTTTTATATTCTTTTCTAAAGTATCTTCAATTAACAATTTTGTATAATTAACATCTTAGCTCTACACCATACACAGTGTATATAGAGTTCCAGTGTGGGGGGCCTTTATAATCCTGACTCCCTAACATTGTCACCTGTAGGGACGTATCCCCACAGTGAGGATTTCAGGTCTCCTGGGAGTGTCTCGGCATTTTTCCAATCTCTCCAAACATCTGGGCAAAAAGAAGTCAAACTTTATCTAAAATGTCGATCCCAGGAATTCAGTTCTCCCTGCCATCCCAAAACTGAAATCCAAGAATCAGCAACTTAATAAAAATGCAGTAAATTAGCACCTCTAGACACGAGCAGAGTTCATTCAGAGCTGGGGTCTGCCTGGCTGAGCCAGTACTCTCTCCATTTTAATAGTTTAATAAAAATTAGCATAATTAACGAACATCTGTATGATCCAGAGCGGTGCAATTTGGCACTTGGAAACGAGGGCTTAAACATGATTGCTGCGAGTTTAATGTTGTTTTAATTCTTTTTGGCACTGTGCAGTGAAATAAACGTTTGGTGGTGATAGTTCTCGGCCGGATCTCATTTGCATTTTTCTCTCTTTGATTATGAGCAATTGTGGACTCCCCAGCAATTCATCAAAGTAAAAATTATTTTAAAATACCTCGTGGTGTTCAGACTGGGCTGGAGCAGTGCATGGGGGGTGGCAGTGAACGAGAGGGCTAGAAATTTTCCATTCATGCTTTAAGCATCTCAGCCCGGCAGCCCTTTTTGGGTATCCAGCCAAGGATGAAATCTGGAAGAGACAGTCAGATCCCAAGACCTGTGGGCGCTCTGATTAAGCTCCGAGGCTCCCGCGGCAAGATTCATATGGTCTCTGAGACAGGGCCATCCTCCTTTCCCTCCTGCCCACTCTTTTGTTGTGAAGGGCAGAGGGTTGGTTTTGCTCACTGCAGGTTTCACCACTGCAAGAACCGCCACATCTGTGGTCGGCGGGGTCAGTGCGCCCCTCCAGCAAGAGCACACTGACTGGGAGCCTGGCCTTTGCGGGCTCCTGCCAGGCCTCAGCTGCTTCCTGTTTGCACCCTCTTCGAGTTGGCAGAGAGCACCTTCCCAAGGCTCGGGCCCTACCCCTGGTGTTACGGCTAAAGGGAGACACTGCCAAGTGTGAGTCAGAGTCTGGGGGCTTGAACAGTCCCTGGGGAGACAACATCCTCTCGGAGCCCCTTGGGCGATGATGATGACAGCATCTGGTAGGTAGAAAGCCACTCCTCTCACATGTTTAAGCAAGCCGACCGTGATCAGAAGATTGTCAGGCAACATTGTGGCCCCTGCACCCCGCCTGTGAGACAACAGAAGAGCTCAAGCTAAAGTTTTTATGAGTTACAACGAGACAGGAGGATGTGTTTCCCCTTCACAGCAAGGCTCAGTATAGACATGGCATCACAGTGACCTGCTAACCAAAGCAATGCTACAAGGAAACTGACAGCAGGAACTGCCCCAACTTCAGTGTTGAGAGATGCACAGGAACATAGTGTTCTAAGAGCGTAGGCTAAGGAATTCTGGGTAGTTTCCTGTAAGGCAGTGCAGATGGTAGGGGAGCAGGCCTGGGGGAGGGAGAGAAGGGTGTGTGGTGGGGACAGTCGGGGAGAGGCAGTGGACACAGTCACCTATTTCAGACTTTTTTTTTTTAATTACTTTATTGTTGTTCAATTACAGTTTGAATTTTCCCCCCACCACTCTCCCCCCACCCCAGCCCATCCCACCTCCCTCCCCCACTCCCACCCTCCCCCTTGGTTATGTCCATGTGTCCTTTATAGTGTTTCCTGGAAACCCTTCCCCCCACTGTTCCCTCCCCCTTCCCCTCTGGCCATTGTTAGATTGTTCTTCATTTCAATGTCTCTGGTTGTATTTTGTTTGCTGTTTTCTTTTGTTGATTATGTTCCAGTTAAAGGTGAGATCATATGGTATTTCTCCCTCACTGTCTGGCTTATTTCACTTAGCACAATGCTCTCTAGTTCCATCCATGCTGTTGCAAAGGGTAGGATCTCCTTCTTCCTCTCTGCTGTGTAGAATTCCATTGTATAAATGTACCACAGTTTTTTGATCCACTCATTGACCGATGGGCACTTAGGTTGCTTCCAGCACTTGGCTATTGTAAATTGTGCTGCTATGAACATTGGGGTGCATAGGTTCTTTTGGATTGGTGCTTCAGGGCTCTTAGGGTATAATCCCAGCAGTGGAATTGCTGAGTCAAAAGGCAATTCCACTTTTAGTTTTCTGAGGAAATTCCACACTGTTTTCCACAGTGGCTGCACCAGTCTACAATCCCACCAATAATGCACTAGGGTTCCCTTTTCTCCACATCTCTCCAACACTTGTCTGTTGATTTGTTTATGATGGCCATTCTGACCGGTGTCAGGTGGTATCTCATGGTGGTTTTAATTTGCATCTCTCTGATGGCTAGTGATGCTGAGCATCTTTTCATATGTCTCTGGGCCCTCTGTGTGTCCTCCTTGGAGAAGTGTCAGACTGACTTTTAAAGGTAATCCTCTGTTCCTTTTTAGGATCAACTCAACAGTCTCACTTCTTCTGCCATTTGAGGCTGTCTTCATGGTATTTAGGGAGCCATTTGGGAAAACTGTCCCCAAAGGCAGTTGCTCCCTTCCTGCCACAACCAGTTCAATCACCACGGGGATACTTTGGAGTTAGTTGTAACTAAATCTGCTCAACTTGAGAGTACGAATCCCCACTGCTCCCTTCATTTCTTCATAACAGCATTTAAGTATTTTTCTGGCCCCATTCTGTGCTGAGTACTGGGAATGCAACAGCAAACAAAACCAACAAGGCCCCAAGCTCTCACGGAACCTTCCCCTGATGACTGGCACTGAGACAAAAGCAGACCAGTCTGTACAAGACAGCGAGATGAACTCAGTTCCCGGGAAGCGTAGGGCACAGCGCTGTGGACCACACAGCCGAGCCCCCCATGCAGAGATTGGCAAGGAGAGGCTTCTAGAGAATCTAGAAAGACTCAGGAATTGAGATCTGAGGATTGCTTAGGAGTGAGCTCGTGAAAGGGAGGGAGGAAGTAGAGGCTAATAGAGGAGGGGCTCCAAGGCCAGAGAGAGAGAGAGAGAGAGAGAGAGAGAGAGAGAAAACCTGTCGCCCGTGGGAACAGCTGCACCGAGCTCTGTTCTAGCATGGGCCCACTAGATCAAGGGGGTGAGCCAGAGTGCTGGGCATCGAGTGGGACCAGGTCCTACAGGGCTCGTCTTCCTGGGTAAGCAGCTGACAATAGGCAGTGGGAACCCACTTTAAGGTTTTGAGCACAGCAGTGATATTTTCAATGTACATCTTAGAAAGATTCTTAGAAAGAATTTTAGAAAGATTCTCGCTGCAGAATGAAGACGAACTGGAGGAGAATAAGGAAGGATATACGGAACAATCCGGAGCTTGTTCCCGTGGTCCTCATGAGAAACGACAGTGACATGACTGGAGTATTGTCAGTGAAAGTGAAGAGAAGGGGGTGGACCCCCGTAATATTTTAGAAAGAACTGACAGAGCTCAAGGACTGATTGGAAAAGGAGGGCGCAACTGGGAACGACTCTCAGGTTTCTGGCTGGAGTAACTGAATTCGTAGTGGTACCGTTCTCTGAGAGAACACAGGAGGTAAAGAAGGTTTGGGGGTGGGGCTGGAAACAGAAGCAGAGTGGTGGGTTAAATTTAGGATTTATGGAGTTTGAGCAGCTTGACAGACATACACTTGGGTACTGGGGATCCATCACTTAGAGCTGGGCTGGAGTTACGGCTGAAAGTTATTTACACAGACATGATGGCTAAGGGCAGAGGTGTGTGCTCAGGGAAAGTGCATTGAGTCAGAAGGCCAGGACAGGACCCTGGAAAGCCACCACAATAAAAGGAGGGGGGAGAGAGGAAGATAAGCTTGCAGAGGAGAATGAGAAGCAGTAACTGGAAAGCAGGAGGGAAACTAGGAGAGTATAATTATCCCGGAAACTAAGAGGAAGATGCCTCAAGAAGGGTCTATAGTGCCAGCGCTGCTGAGAGATCAAGGCAGTTAAGGACTGAGAAGTACCCACAGGACTTGAGCGACGAGGGGTTAGCAGAGACCATGGAGAGAGAGCATAAGTGGAGTGCGGAAGCAGAAGCCTGACTAAACTGGCTTGAAGAGTGAGTGGAAAGCAAGAAGGTGGAACAGTAAGTGAAGGAAACTCAGTAAGTTTGACTGGAACTGGCCATTGGCATAGACTAGCGGGAACAGGAAGAAGACATCTCTGGGGGACTATTTAGTAATTGTTTCCAAAAGTAAAAGAAACTTGAACACATTTCAAGGCTGATGGAAGGAGCCATTTACATCAGAGGCAGAGGTCCAACTCCATAGCACCTCATTTCTAAGGCAGGGGAAGGGTTACAAGCACACGCTATGAGGGGTGGTGTGAAACCAGGGGAGGGCACCTCCTCCTCAGTGATGGGGAAGAAGGGTAGTTGTCAGCACGGGACGGTCCTGTCTTGGTGGCTGACAGTTAACAAATCTAATGGCTTCTCTTTTCTCCTTGAAGGTGGAAAAGAGGTCATCTGCTGAGAGGGAGGGGAGAGACAGAGTTGGAGGAGGGGAGCTAGGTTATCAAAAACAAACAAACAGATAACCACTTGACCCAGAAGTCTGGTCACCAACCTGGTTTTCTTCCTTCCTTCCTTCCTTCCTTCCTTCCTTCCTTCCTTCCTTCCTTCCTTCCTTCTTTCTTTCTCTTTCTTTCTTTCTCTCTTTCTTTCTCTTTCTTTCTTTCTTTCTCTTTCTTTCTTTCTCTTTCTTTCTTTCTTTCTTTCTTTCTTTCTTTCTTTCTTTCTTTCTTTCTCTTTCTTCTTAGCAGAGCGCAGCAGCTAGATGTGGAAACACAGACAGTGAACTCCGTGGCACCCCAAATCCAACTGGAATACACTGTATTACCCATGTATTCCTAAATTTTACCTCCTTCAAAAGAAAGAAAATGTTTCCTGGTGTTTTCAGGAGTACTCCCGTCACAGTCGACATCCACTGTGTTTTGAGCAGCTCTTCTGGATTTGGGGAGCCCCATTCTCAGCCCTGGGAGTGCCCGTCTTTTAAACCCTCTCATTCCCTTGCTTGTTTGTCCTTCCCTGTGGCTTTTGTGTCCTGCCTGTCATCATGGATGTACCTGTCAATCTCCCACCTCTAATGTTTAGAGCACCTACTACTAGTATCAGACACTTTGAACTGTTGTCACTTCTCTGGCGTCACTTATATCCCCACGACATAGGGGAGGGGTTGACAGTCTCCCTACTCTTACAGAAGAGGAGTTAAAGCTAGGAGAGCTCAGGTCACATGGCTACTAATGACCAAGTGGGGACTGGATCCCAGTCTGTCCGACTCCAGAACCCATTACTCTCTACTGTAAGCTCCCAGGGAGCAAGCAGTGTTCTGATTCATCATTAAATGTCTCATGGGAACTCAGACAGCACTTTGCATGTAGAGGGATGGTTGGTAAATATTGATTTGAACTCTGATCTGCTCCCAGAATATTTTTAGTGTTTTGACATTTTAGAGTGTGCCCAACTTTCTCTGAAAAAGCCATTCGATTCTGTTTAGTTTAAAACAAAAAAACATCTCTTTCGGTCCAGCAATGGCATCAAATGTGCTGAGTTTACAATGTAGACAGGAAGATGGCAAAATGAAAATGTTTGCTTTCCTCCTCTAGATGACTTTTTAAAACTTAATAGTCTCATCAAGGGTGTCAAGTCACACTGACAGCGGCAACACAGAAGCCATCCAACAGAGTCCCCCATGCAGTCACCATAAGAGACTAGCAGAAGCATGGCCAATGCCACTGACAGCACCCTCTTCTCGGTTTTCAGGAGTACAACATGTACGGCTGGTGGGTAGGAGAGCTAAACAGCCTCGTTGGGATTGTCCCAAAGGAGTACCTCACAACTGCCTTTGAAGAGGAGAAATGAAGCCCAGGTAGGGGACTGTTGCCGATGCATTTGCTGGCCCTGCCTTTGTTTCTCAGCGAAGGATGAGAGTTGCAGTGAAGCAGCTCTTCTTCATTTCCAAAAGTGATGCTAATAGTTCACCATTGAAAGAAGGCGATTCTGCAACTGTTTTTCCTAAATTAGGGGACTGCGTCAGTTATGATTAGGTTCAACTACATGTGACAGAAAACTCAAAGTAACTGATTTAATTGACTGATTTAAATAATTTAATTAATTATTTTTCTCTTCTGTGAAAATCTGGTGGTAAGTGATACAAGGTATCTGAGTCCCAGGCACCTTCTCTTTTGTTCCACGGTGCGTGGCCAACATCCTTCAGGTCACCCTCGTGGCCCACGATGGACGCTGCAGCTCTAACCATCATGTCTGTTTCCTACCCAGCAGGAAAGATAAGATGAAAGGGGAAGGGCACACCCTGTCCTTTCAAGGGCAGTTTGCAGATGCCGTACACACCACTTCTGCTTACATTCCTTTAGCCAGAACTTGAACATACAGACACACAAAGCTGCAAAAAAGGCTTTATTCTCAGCAGAACCTGTGTCAAGCTTACAAGTGGAGGAGGGGCTCATTAATAAAGTGAAGGGGGGAGAATTGGTATTGCAGACAACTAGGAATGTTTGCCACCAGCCACCAGCAGGGGTCTGGGTTTCTGTGAACCCAGCTTCAGACCCAGGCAGGCACCGCTTCCTCCAAATGCCCATGCATTAACAATAACTGACCAGGACTAGGGGCCCAGTATGAGGATTCCCAGGGAACAGAAATGAACTGTCAGGTCATAAAGAATGTGGCTTGCACTTTATAAGCAAGAACCACATCATATTTTCAACAGTGGAGTGCTTGCTTTGGGGGGGGGGGTAACTTTGCACTTTCTTGGGCGCAGAATGGGTTTTGTTTAGAAATAGGATGGTGATGGAAGGCAACCCAAGCCAGCATGATGTCATTAGCTCCATCGTCCAACCTATGGGAGCCAACTTTATTGCTGGGGGTGAGGGGTAACATGTGTGACAGTGATACAAACTGTCCTTGGAACCCCCCGGACCAAAGCCCATTCTAGTGGGTAGCAGCAGCCGAGTGGACTCATTTTAGGACAACACGGAAGGGTAGGTCTGACTGTCCAGTGCCCGTGCACAGCCATAAGGCGCCAGCTCAGGCCGGTCCACAAGGTTTGCCTTTGACTTTCCCGATGAGGGCTCCGTTCCTGGCCGTCTCAGTAGAAGGGTTGGGTTTTTCTGTCAAATCTAAGCAGAGTCACCCTACTTCACTTGATTTTCTTAGTGACAAAGTTGTTTATCTCCTCATTTCCTCTGACCCAACAACTCCAGGCCGAGGAGTTTACCCCACAGCCACACTTGCACACATGCAAAACTACATGCACACAAGGTTCTTGGTCTGTAACAGGAAACCACTGGAAATAACCTAAGTGTTCAGCAGAGACCTAGCCAAACAACGGTAGCACACTCACAGAACTGGGCACTATGCAACAGGGGAAAGGAAAAAGAAGCGCTCCGCACTGGTACGGAATACGTCCTGAGATACGTCGGTGAGTTCCAAAAAAAGCAGCAGAGAAGGTCGGCCTCATTTAATCCATTTGTGTAAAAAGGGAGCTTCCAGTTGTTTGTGTACGTGTGAGATGCAGAAAGAAAATGCTAACACCGGCTGCCTCTGAGGACAGCGAAGCTGCATGACTGCAAGACAGGGACCCACTTGTTACCCTGTGCCCTTCTATACCTTCTATGTTTTGAACCATGAAAGCAAATTTAAGTATTTTCCCTCCTTTAGGACATATACCCTTCTCTCTCCCCTGCCTTTATGAAGAAACTGATCATCAAGAGCTCCCGCTCCCTACCCCTGCCACCCACCACCAGCGCGGACTCCTCACTGAAGATACACACACCTCTGACACCTGCAGCAACTGCCAACTGCCCATCAGACCGGTGGGAAGAGGCCTATTCAGCACACCTGGTACTAAACCTGCCATGTCATAGCTCACTGCTTCCCTAAACATGTCCACACGGCCACTTCTGCACTTTCCACAGGCTTGTCACAGAGAAGGTGAGAGAGAAGGAAACCTTTGGAGAAGGAAGCTTCTGGTTCTTTTGACTGATTTTAAAAGCATAAATAAATTCAGATTTGGTTCCTTGCCATGTGTAATGGTGTTGAGTTTCTTTTTGTAATGATGTCAAAGTGCTGGTTCTAGGCATTCTTGCCAGCTCCAAACAAAGGAGGAAGGGATGGCCAGACAGAAAACAAGAGCCCAGACAGAGAAGGGGACTTCCGATTGTCTTTCAGGGTGGGGTCATCTCCGGAACCTAGACCTGCCTGGTTTCTGCGTGGCCTCTTAGACTTCCTTTGGCTGCCTCCTTGGTTATTTTTTCTTATGTGCCGAATCTCTCTGAAATGAGACAGGGCTAGAAGAACATCCTTGGAGTCAGCACATTGGAGAGTTCCTTTCTGGCCTTAGTTAACTACCCCACTGGGTCCTGTAGGCAGCAAGTCCTAGACAAGGTCCAAGAAAGAGTTTTGAGGAAGGCTTGTGTGCACACAGCTCTGTTCCTTTTCCTGTTGCCCATACCTAGCACTCAGGTTGCCTGTACCTTGAAGAGGCAGCAAAACATAGTGATTAAGAATAGAAACTCTGGAACCAGGCAGCCTGGGAATAAACTCGTTCCCCATTTACTACATATGTTCTCTAGAGCAAGTTACTTGACCTTTTATGCTTCAAGTTCCTCACCTTAGAAAAGGTATACTCCATCTCACCGGGTCATTAGGAAAATTAAAGGGAAAAAACACACGTAACATACTTAGAACTGCCGTTGGGCATATAGTAACTGCTTAGTAAGGATTAGCTATTATTACTGCCTGCCCACACTAGTTTTGAAAAATGGGCAACGGAGTAGCTACAGAAATTTTCTCTCATGTAAATTACAGCATAGGAAATAGAATCAATAATATCTTAATAACTATACATGGAGCCAGGTAGGTACTTCAAACATCCGGGTGGGGGGACCACTCTGTAAAGTACATGAGTGTGTAACTACTTTGCTGCACATCTGAAACTAATATAGAATAGTGCTGAATGTAAACAGTAATTGAAAAATAAAAATGAAGAGAATAAATAAAAAGAAAAAAAAAAGGCATTTTCTCCCCGAAGCTTCCCAGTCAGAGCGGTCTCGGGTTGGCGGCAGCCTTCTCGCCTCTGTAACCCGGCATCACAGCCCCACATCACAGCCCTGCATCACAGCCCCGCAGCACAGCCCCGCAGGGAGATGCGTGTTCACGCTGCCAGAGAGAGAAACGGGCAGCCCGCGGGGCTGTTGTCAGTGGTTCCCGAGGTTCTCAACAGATCCTATGCTTTTCTGACCCAGGAGTAAAAACAACGGCGCCTTTCGTGTACGCTCTGGATAAAGAGGTAAGAAAAGAGGAAATCTCTGGTCTGGGAGGAAAAAAAAGAGATAAAAGACAACACAGAACTAACCCTAATGTCCCCTCCACTTTACACAGGGTGCTAAAGGAGAAGGAACCACTAGGTGGCAGCATATGAGCAGGTGAACCAAAGAGAACCAATGGCCTCCAGCTTGAGGAACCTTTGCACCAATCCCAACCTCCAGGTAAGGACAATGGGTATTGTTCTCAAGTGTTTGACAGAGGCAGCAAACAGAAACCCCTCCATGCCCCTGACTGTCCCCTCCCTGGAGAACCACCAGGCACCCAAATCTGGAAGGTGGGGGCGCTAAGAAGAGAGACACCATTGCACCACCCCTCTGACTGAGAAACACCCCAGAAGAGCAGGTATCTGGGGTGGGGTCAGAAAGGGGATGGAAAGGGGCAAGGTCAAGGGATCAAGGTCGTCACTCGGCACAGTTCAAGGCTCTCTCAGTAGCACGGCCACTGGCTTCCAGCATCTCAAACAAAATCCCCTTAGTGCAGTAGTCCCTTCTATACCTGCTGACCTGAGGAATCCACCATCTGCCAAACTGCCAAGGTCTTTCGGCACCTCTGTCAACCTGCAGGGCAGGCACCACACCTAGACCTCTCGCCCTTTCAGCTGTCAAACTCAGCCGGAAACAGCGATTAGAATGGCCCTAAAAGATACAACAAATGGACTGACTGGAAATACGGTCCGTAGCCACCGAGCTATCCCTGACACTGTTATGTGCAGGAAAAGTTCAAAGTGCTGATGAGACTATCTCCAGGGCTGAAGGCCATTCATTCTCTGTTAGGGTGAAATTCGAAAGACCTTTCGGAAACAGCGGATTCCGCGCGTCTTTCTGGATGGAGATCAGCCTCACCTAGCAAAACTCCTCCCCACTCAACTCACCAGCCACCACCTGAGCCAACAGCCGCGGAAGGCAACTGGCTGATCACATTACCTCGTCTCTGTCCACTCCACTGACCAGACCGCCACTTACTGCCTGTGACTAACCGGGTAACTGGGGCACTAGGCCACTTCACTAACCACATCAACTGTAGAATGGGTTCTTAATAGCCACTAATTGCTCTGGCACATGAGATAGGAGAGTTAGAGGTGGGAGACTTGTTTGCTTCCTTGATTTTATGTAAAGAAGAAAAAATAAGAAGGCTCAGATCCCAAATTTAAGAAGCAAACGTGTACCTGCCTTTTCCAGACAAATAATTTACACGGAGCTTACCAACATCCACTGGGTAATCCGACCTGGGGCTGGAACAGTTTGGCCTACGTTGTCCAAACTAATATCTGAGAATACTAAATGCTCTGAAAGCAATCTTTCGGCCACATCCCACTAAAACCACACTTTTTCTGGCGTTGTCTCTGTCATCCATAGAGCAAAATAGTATAGACGCGGTTTTGCCGTTGACCTCAATATTAACTTTTCCCATACAATGGCCTGTTATATCTCTTAGGAATCTGAATTTAATTCAAAACCAACTACATCCTTCCCTCTGGTGACTAAAAATGGGAAGGAGAGTCCCTATGAAGTCTCATTTCCTAAACCCAGACAGTGTGATTCCATGTAAAGTGAGGACAATGCCAAAAGACGGGGCTGACTAGATGTCGTCCCTCCAGGTTTGGGGAATATGTTTTATCTGAACATAACATGTAAGGAAGAGCCTAGGTTTCAAGTTCTCATTAACTGTTTTTTCATAGCACCTCAGCTTCCTCCATCAAGCCACCTTATTGGTGATCGGTTAATCTTGCCAAGCAGCAAAACGGAGGGTCCGAAAGGTGGTGACGAGACGAAATCACACCAAATCTGCTGTGGAAGAGGAAATGAAATGAGACACTCTTCAAATTCTCAGCCTGCTGCTTTGCTTATCGACTCACTCACATTCTGCTGCAGTTAAACACCTCCAAATGACACATTTTCCAAATCCGCATGCCATGCCTGCAACACAGTAAAGCAGTGGCGTCCAAGCAAAGAGCAAGACGGAAGGGGGCGGGGGGGAGCAGCGCACGCTCCTGCCTTTTTATTTTATTTTATTTTATTTTTTTTAAATTTTTATTTATTTATTTTTAGACAGAGGGGAATGGAGGGAGAAAGAGAGGGAGAGAAACATCAATGTGTGGTTGCCTCTCACTTGGCCCCCACTGGGGAACCTGGCCCGCAACCCAGGCATGTGCCCTGACTGGGAATCGAACTGGCGACCCTCTGGTTCGCAGCCCGCACTCCATCCACTGAACTATACCAGCCAGGGCCGCTCCTGCCTTTTTAAAAACCAGTCCGAAAACAATGGAGTTGGAGCAAAGCAAGAAAGAAAAAGAAACCAAAGTATGTTCTCTCTCCCTTTCTCTTGCATCCTAAGAACAAAACTCTCAGATGCTAGGGACAGAGGTGCTTTCATCTGTGGCCAAAAAGAAGCCCTCCCCACAAGCAGGTCTCCCACCAGGAGTGGCTCTGAAAGGATAAATCTGGGGCGGCGCTGAGCTGCTAATTCCCAGAGCACCAGCCAAACCGGCGGAGCTGACTTTAGAGAAAGCAGCTGTCTGCACAGAGGATTACCCCTCTACACAGCCCAGTGACTCAAACTAATTTTCTAGTTTGTGGGTTACCATAGTCTCTCGCTTCTCCCCCTCCCCTCCTGTCCAGCCATTTCATTTCCCATTAGAATTCACAGACATTGGGTAGGGAGTTTGAAATTTACAACTAAAAGGAGAGTTTTTTCTCCTTCAAGGGATTGGAATTTTTCTCCTTATTTCCCTATAAAAAACTAACTTCAGAAAACATGCTGCGGTTCCCCCCCCCCCCCCGCCACCCCCCGTGAGTAAAAATCAATGACCATTCTTTTTCAACCTTTTGGGACTCAATTAATAATACATTTTAAGATGTAGCCCAGTTTGTGAAAAAATCTTATATAACGTCCCTGCAAACCTACTGTATTAGAGGAAACTGAGATCCAATTAATAGGATGACCACACAACTTATTTTCCAGAGACACTCTTGAGACTGAAAAGGACAGTATTGATACAGACTCTGAGACCTCAGGTGTAAATCGGGACGAGTGGTCAGTAAGGCAAAATGAGTGGCCCCGTTGCCAGGGGAGCGGGCAGTGGATAGATGGCCTGGCTCTCCTGGCATGCTGTCCCTCTAATGAAGTCCTCTCCTCTGCAGGCCTGGCTCCTGGGCAGACCCTGCCAACTAGGCCTTCGTTTCCCGATGCCCAGGCAGTTAGGGAGCCTGGTGTCTCTGGCGTCAGGCTGCTTGTGGGGCTGGCCGTCTGTCAGCAGCCGTGTGTGTTCATGTCCCCCATGGGGCCCCATCACAGCCTACCACCCCTCCACCTGGCAGAGTGCCACTGAGGAAAGCATTTTTGTGGCACTGGGCAATAGCGGGCCACTTCCTTGCCCCTCCTGTGATGTGGATTAAATTCCAAGAGTTTTCTAGTGCTGGTCCTCAAAGAAGGCATCTGGTTCTACCGCGCAAACACTCTTCGCCTGACGGTGAGCAGCTGGCCACCTTTTACCATCCCCTCCCCCCCCGCCCCGTGTGATCACGGGACAGAAAACACGCTACAGACACTCCCCTTTTCCCCACAGCCACACTCCATCCAGCATGTCCTGCCTTGAATCGCCAGGGGAACACATGCATGCCACCCACATTGACTGGAAGCTTCTCACGGTAGGCGCCCTGCTTGGCCTGTCACTAATATATTCCGCCTCTGGAAAAGCACCTGGCATCTGGGAGTGGGCCATCATTTCTTCAACATCTCCAGGGCAGTGCTGGGGGGCGGGGGGGGCGTGCAGAATCTGGAGCTTAGTACTTCACTCTGTTAGTGCAGGGTTCCTCAACCCGGCATGACTGACAGTTTAGGCCGGATAATTTTATGTGGTTGGGCAGCATCCCTGGTCTCTAGATACCAGATACCAGTAACATCCAGCCCCTTCCCAACACCCCCCCACCCCCCCGCCCGGTTCTGACGACCAAAAATGTTTTCAGATGTCCCCTGGGCACAAAATTACCCCTGGCTGAGAACCGAGCACGGAGAAGCTGCCCGATCTTTCAGAAGTTTGTGCTTTAGCAATAAGGAGCAGCTCAAGGCTAGGCTGGGAAACATACAGAGTACAAATGCCCTGAATTCCTCAGGGTTTAGGAACCAGCAAGCAAGCCCTCATGCTCCACAAGCACCTCTGAGATTTGCTGGCCGGCACTGCTGCAGATCTGCACTACAAAAATGATATTTTCACATGAATAAGCCCGTACTTGCCAATTTAGAGAGCTGAATTACAGCGAATCTCTCTCTATAGCTTTGCTCACTATCCCTAATTCCCTTGTCAGTGGCAGAAATCCCTGAAATTCTTGGTCAGGACCAAGTGAAATGCTGTGTTCTACCTCAGAGCAAGAAACACAGGTTCGCAGACACAAGTGCAGAAGACAGAGCAGCTGAAGGCAGCTGCTCTGCTCCCCTCGGCTTTGCCCTGGGTCGGGCTGGTGCAGTGCTCCCGGCAGTCCCCAGGCAGAAGTGAGGAGAGTCGGGACAGACTGGCATCTCGCGGCTGTGATTTTCCTGGTCCTTCATGTTAGTTTAGGGGAAAGTTTTCTCCCACAAAATGACTCCCAGGAGCTGTCAAGAACCAAAAACAAAAACAAAACAAAAAAACAGAAAACCCCACGGCACAACCAAAACCTCGTGCTTTCTCAGGAGGCTGAGACAGGAAGAGGGTCCAGTGAATTTGTTGTGTTTGCCTGCACAGGCTGGGCGAGAGGACCGGCGCCGGCCCTGGTGCCAGCGAGAGCCCTGCCGACGCTGCCTCCCACGGGCCTGAATCTGAGGCACCTGGAAGGGTTATTAGCAGGATTGGAACTCATCCCTCTGCTGGGACTAGATCATAATTACAGTAATTTTCTAACAGAGCGCGGCAGTAGGACTGTTTAATCAGCATCTGACTCCCTTGTGCTCCCAGCCCTCATCACTCAAGGAGAGGAGTGGGATGGCTCTTAAAGAGACAGTGCCCGCCTTTCAGCACTTGGAACAGATGTGCCCTAATTGGTAGAATATATCTAAGTCTCGTACGGGCAGGTTGCACTGCCTCCAACAAACCGCCTCGGGCTCTCACTATCCTGGGCCTTCTGCTGGAGGAATTCAGGCCAGGCTGCTGGTGGGCCTGACTTCCCATACCATGGCCACCAGGGAAGGGACACACACAAAAAAACACAGGGAAAGAACACTGAAGGATGCGAACTAACTGCCCCTTCCCAATGGATGGCATAGAGAAAAAGTGCTTGGCTGAACGGGCAGGAAGGAGGGACTCGATAGCCACAGATAATAATTGGGGCTGGTGGCTTCCCATAACCCAAAGATTACAGAAGCATATTATGTTCCTGCCCTTCCAGGGGGAAGGGAGCCTTCAAGACTTCCAGGTGATCTCTTAATTGCCACACCCCAGCTTTGCCGTCTCTCCCTATTTACTGTTCAGGCCCCTTTCCCTGCTATGTAAGCACAGCTTGTTCTCCTCCTCTGCTTGCAGAAGTGGACCAGGTCTCCCCTTAACGAAAAGGAAGTAAAATTACTCACTCTGCTTATTGAGGCAGGAGCACTGTCTCCTAAAGTGTGGCTCTTGTTATCCTTTTGAGTATAAATTGTATTTATTGTATCTTGAGAGTTGGGGTTGCAGCTTTCCAGCTCCATCACTAAGGTAGAACTGATTTTACCCAAGTTATTTCTCTACTGAGACGTGAGGACCGGTTCCTGCCGCCCTATTGGAAGCCAGACCCACACTTGGTCTTTCTGGCAACTCCTGAAACAGCCCCTTAGAGAGAAGAGCTGAGGCAGGCCATCAGTGGAAGATAAGGTAGGGGGGGAGGGGGGGCTTCCAGTTCGATTAAGGAAACCTTCAGGAAAGAAGGTACAGTGGTAAGAATAGGAACGGGGGACACTCATCTACAGTTCAAAGAAAGGTTACCTTGTACTGGGCAACATGCCCTCTGCAGAGCTGAGCCCCTGCTGGCAGAGGGCCGCCCGAGAGGGGTGGCTTAGGATCAGTGCCCAGGCTTGACTGAGGAAGTCACTATCTCGCACGACAGTGGTTATCTGCTTGGCTTTAGCTGCGTCTCAGCTGGCTGCTCACACATCAATCCACAGATGCCACTCCAGCCCACATGAATGCTCCTGCGGCCTCCACGAGGCAAGCCAGGAGCTGGTCTGTTTCCATTTCTGCCCTAATCCCTCCTTGCATCCTCCTCGTCCCTAGATGCTATAAAAATATTCAGCAAGAACTAAGGCATACAAACACATTCGCAAACGTGGAGCTAATTGAATGTTCGATCAGATTGTTAAAAAGGCCTGATCACCTCCCAAGCAAGGCTACCAGAGAGGGTACAAGGTGCCTAGGACTTGGCAGTGTGGACTGAAGGCCTCAGCAGTCAGAAAACGGGGAACTGTGGAGGAGGTCTGATTTCTGAGCACTGAAAAGCGGAGGGAGTTTTCTTCCTTGAGTAGAGGTGGTTCTAGCTTTTTAAAAACCATGCTTAGCTCAACTCAAAAGTTTCCTCACATAGAAAATGAGTGTAATACTTGCTCTGCCCTCCTCATTGGGCACCAAGGTCAGAAATGGTGCATGTGCAACTAATGATTTTCATACAAGAAATTCTACCTCCCTCCACCCACATACACACATATTACCTTCCACCAACAAAATGAACCCCATGAGCTCGGGATCCCTTCTCCTGAGTAACAGGAGAGGGCTAGCCTCGGGCCGTGGAAGCAGCTGTTAGAAGAAAGGTGAGCACATCAGGCATAGAACCTACCTCGATTCTAAGTTCCAACCAAAAAACACCTTCACTCTACAGAACAGCTCAATGGGCCACTCACAGAGGTCGTCAGGCATGGTGGCTAGCCCTCCGTATATACAGGGACAGAGCAAAGCACGAGGGAAATGGGATTGCCTGGGTGGAGAAGGAAGCCCACTTTCGACGTTTCCCTGGACTCCAGGCCTGCGTTATTAGAGCACGTGGCCCCTTCTTAGGACGGCTCCTTCCATGGCCTACACTCAACTCTGCAGAAGACAATGAGGGGATGGTTCCTGGCCTTGGATTAACTGAAGTGCTGTTATACTCACGGCTGTTAATGGATCACTTAAAAAGCTGGGAGTCAGAAAAATTGCATTCGTGTCTTTGAATGGTTCCTGCTGTCCCAGCAGCCTACCCTGCTGACAGAACTAGCTGCTGAGCACCAACTCCAGGAAGAAAAGGAACGAACAGAAGAAGGCCAACCCAGCTTGCTGTTTTTTGGCTGAGTAGGGAATTGACACAGACCACCTCCGGCTCCTGTCTGGAAGTTTCGAGATCAGAGAGCTTCAGGCACAGCTGGGTTCACAGCTGCACCATTTGGAGCATTGGACTTATTAATATTCATGAGTCATCCCCACCAATCGGCAGAGCGGATGCCATTAGCTTAGCATCTGTCGGGTTTTTGTGAGGGTTGCGTATGGAGTTTTTTTCCCCTTTTAAATGAACTTCTTTTGACATTTTGGATTTGCCTCTGTAGGTTTTCTATCCTCGCCTTGCTCTGCTGCATCATATAAAGGAGAGACTCAGGGGAGGCAGGCAGGAAAGAGGGATGAGTCCCAGCCAGGGCTTTGCATCTGCCTGTTGACAAACTTTATTTCTCTTTCAGCACCTGGCACCTCAGGCAGGCTGCAAGGACGGAAGCAGCACCAGGTAAATTATACCTAACAAGGTTCATGCCCATAACTGCGAGTAGAGCTGGATCCTGGCTCTTTGGAAAACAGTCCTTCCTCCAGTGGTGAACTTGAGCCGCACACACGCCGGAGAACTGCAGTGCACAGCTCCGAACCATTATTTCCACACTGATAAATTCATGATTTATGAAAGTGGCTACTGCCAGCCTCCATTCCCTCCTTCTCTGCTACAGCTTGTTAGACACAAATTGCAACAACAGTCTTAAATAGTTGAATTTTATTTCAGGCCAAAGCCCCTCAACTCTGAACTAAATGCCATGACAGTCCCACAGCACAGGCTGGTAGTTAAAGAGCCCACAGACGGGTGGGGCGGCCAGCGGGTGGAGGAGTGGACAGGAACCACACACAGACCTAAGTGCAGGGCAATGCGGAACGCCAGCGGCACTCTCCTCCTACCAGCTCCGGCTCCCAGTGGAGAGGAACTATGGCAGCAGGAGGGCAGAATGCCTTGCTGTCTGAAGGAAGGCCTGTGTTCCTCACCCCCAACCCCAGGTCCTCTCTCCAGAAAGAAACAAAGCCCTTTGCGCCCCACGGGACTGAACACATGGCCTCCCTGCCACGCAGCAGAGGTGCAGCAGAGGTGCACTGCAGCGGCTGGAGCCCTGGAGGCGGGGAGCTGTCACTGAGGGAGAAGAAAAGGGTTCATCAAAGACAGGAGCCCATTCTACGTCTCTGCTGTATAACCAGAAGAGACAGTGACAGGCCAGGGCAGCCTTTTCTGAAACAAAGCTCCCCGGCTGTTTGCCTTTCCTCTGGCTGTGGACAGCCACTTCTCCTTCATGGGTGGTCATGACCTACTTTGTGGGTCTCAGGCCCACGCGGCCAGGCTGCGGTCTTGGGATTTGCAGGAAACCCCAACGACAGGCATCACAGCACCATTCCGCTCAGTGGTATCAGTGGAGGAAAAGGAGGTGCAAGAGTAAATTCTCACCACCCTGGCTGCGCAAGGAGGTAGGCAAGGGGCCAGCCTGCCAGAGACGAAGTGCTCGAGGGCCTGCAGCACAGCAGCGCCAGTGGGAATCCAACCACAGCAGTTCTGTCGGGGCAATATTCAATCTGGCAGCTTAACATCTGCCACTTACAGGTCTCCAAAATCAGTCACCTGAGGCAGCACTCCTGGGCCCATTAACAAATATCATAAGAAACTCAGCTCCCAAGAGAGTAAACATGGGATTCTGCTCAGAACCAACAGCCCCCGGACCTTACGCTTAACTTACAAACATCTGCACAGTGTTTATTTCTAGGAAGGAGGCTTGAGGGCTTGTCCTGACCAACCTCCCGAGACCAACCCGAGTGCAGGCAGCTGTAACGCCCAGCCTCGCCAACACCGCCCTGTGCCCAGCCCCACCCAGGTGCTTGCATCTCCTGGTCTGCACCTTCTCTGTCCACCTCCGAGCAGAGCCCTGAGCTCGGAGCAGCGTTCACTTTTCCAAAACTGTTCCTAACTGATTCGGATCCAAAGGCACAGCATGGTCCCCTCCCAAGGACCTCCTCACAGGCTGCGGATCAGAGGGTCCCTCAACAGGTCTTGCAAAATCACAGCATGATGGTGAGGTAGGGGGTGGGAGAGGGGGGCTTTCCAAGGAAGGAGCCTCAGAGTCAGCAACAGGGGCCCACACCTCAAAACAATCCTTTTCTTCCTCAGGAGGCGGTGAGGGAGAACTCTTCCTGCCCGATCTTGGAAAAAAGCAGCAACTAGAAGAACAGGAGGAACAGACAAACCAAATGAATGGATAAACGCACGTGAAGACAAGCAAAAGGTGGTATGTCCATACAAATGGGTTACTATTCAGCCAGAAAAAGGAATCAGGCACTGATACACACTACAGTGTGGACGAACCTTGAAACTATCCAAGTAAAAGAGGCCCGGAACGAAAGACCACGTGTCTTATAACCCTGCTTGTATGAAATGGGAAATCCACAGACACAAAAAGCAGATTAGTGGTTGCCAGGGACTAGGGCTTGGGGAAAATGGGGAGTCATGTTAATGGGTACAAGGTTTCTTTGGGGGTAATGAAAATGCTCTAAAATTGACTGTGGTGATTAATGGTTGCACAACATTGTGAATGAACTAAAAACGATTGAATTGTACACTGAAAGGGTGAATTTTATGGAATGTGAATTGTATCTCAGTAAAGTTATTTTAAAGGGGGGGAACATAAAGGACAGAACAAATAGGAAAGCCTTCTCTTCTTTCTCCCCTGGTTTCTATAGGAGAGCCTGCTACCCAGGGATGGGTTAACACAGACTCTTGTGCGTGGAAAGCGAGAACCACACACGAGGAGCATGAGGCACCTTCTGCAAGACTACCAACGCTGTGACTTTACTCTCTCTATCAAGTGGGCACCTCTCCAGCCCAGGTTACGGTAACCCTAGCTCCTAGTATTTCAAGAAAGAGAGCTTCAGTTACCTCTTAGGCTGGTCTCCTTTAGCCAAGTGACAAGAACCTTGCCTCTCTTCCTGGACCCAGCCACAGTTTGACATGGCATAGCGAAGAATGGCGTCGGAAGCGGTCATGGGGCTTTGGCCTTGGACACAGGCTTCTATCTCGGGCACCGAGAGCTGGCTTTGCAGGAAGAGGTGTAACCGGCTGTCTGACAGCAGGACAACGCTCTGCAGGGCCCTGGGGCAAACACAGGAGGGACAACACACAGCATCACCCCGAGGATCTGCTCTCTCCAGCCCCAACCTCTGAAAGACTCTGGCTTGAGTGAGCATGGGGTACAAAAAAGGGGTCTACCCCAAATCACCTGCATGTTCAGTGAGCTATCCTGCTGGTCACCTTCCCCCCTCTCTGCCCCCACCTCAGAGGCAAGTGCTAGCCTGCACATCCACTTACTTTTCGAGGAAGTGCTGCAGACCTTGTCGTCGCTTCTCAATGAACTCATCGGAGCTGCCAAAGAAGGTCGACTTCCCAGGAAGTTCAGGTACAGGCCTGTGGAATCACATAATATAACACCCAAAATAAGGGTGACATCCAAGACAGTCACTTCAGCCCCTGGTCAAGGAAATCCTCCCGAAAGAGGCACAAATCAATACAAATGGCTTTTAATAAGACGGCAGGGGTGGGACACTAACAACAACTAACTGCGTGCCTTGTGTCAGGGACCACGCTTAATGTTTTGCAAGCCTCATCTCATTAACCCTCCCAAAGCCCCGGGAGAAAGACATCAGCGTCCCCACTTTACTGGTAAGGAGACACAGAGAAGCGGAGAAAATGCCCCCGTGTACACAGCGAGCGCACAGCAGAACTGGTATGTGAGACAGGCCCATGACCTCCAGCTCCACGCTCTCTACTGCACTGTTCACAAAACCCACTCCCACCAGCAACTATTACTCTTAAAAGGGAGAAACTCAGACATGGAGACACAGACAATACTGGGTCCTTAGGTGTCAATTAGGACGACCTATGCCAATCCCAGGAAGTCACACGCTTGGAATTTCCTACAAGTAGCTGAGTTGTCCTCCACAAACTCTAAACCTACTTAGCCTCTCGTGTGAAGCTCAGCACAGAACTTTTAAAAGACAACAGCAAGGCTGGACATGCACAATTTGTGGGGGGAAGTTCCAACTGGCTTATGAGGGCCAGACCCATGACAATGTCTTCATCAGTCCCACATGGTAACTAACTAGCTAGGTCATCAACTGGTCACCCATCACAAGGGCATTCAGTGACCATTCTGTGGTGGAATCACCGTTCTAAATTGTCTCCAGTTTTAGGACTTACTTGGATGGTCTTTCCTAAGGTTCTCAGCCTGTTGTATTCTGAGAAAAGGTCTTTGTACCCCTCCCCACCACCCCAAATCACAATGTTTGCATGTCAAATGGACCAGATCACCTGTCAAATAAGTCCAGGCACTAAAGCTTCTGATAACCAGTGATTAGCACATTTCTAGTGCTAGCAGTCCATTTGTTTAGCCCTACACTACTGTGCACACAAAAAAATATTTCTGCTACTCCCATGGCACAGTTAGGTCAAAATACTAGAAATAAGAACTCTGTCTTTACTTTTTTCACTGACTTAGAAATACAATTTAAGAGCACATTTCTCAATTTCTTTAGTGTCTGGCATGTTCCAAGTTTGCTCATCATCAACTCTTAATTCCCAAGTAAACGCCTCAAAAGCCAGTCTCAGACCCCCGAGAAGGAAGCACAAGCAGACTCACACTAATCCAGCATTTCTCTGTAGCTGCTTTCTCAGCCACACGAACTCGCGGTACCGGCGACGTACGCAGGACGTCTTAGCAGTAAAGGCTTTGCTGTTGGTCTACAGGAGAAAGTACATGAAAGGGTTTAGTGGAAACAGACAAAGAGCACGCAACTCCCCATCATCACTCTCAGCGGGGACCTAAGCCATTAGGCCGCAGTCCTGCTCAGAGGCTGCAACTAGAGCAAGGTGCCACCAGGCAGCCTGCAAGCAACTCCCGGGCTCTTGCTCCTCTCCGCCCTCCTTTTCTTCTGTCTCGGGCCTGTCACAAACATCCACAGACAGGTTCTGCCTCAGCGCTGCCCCTCAGACCCGGGGAGTGTTGATCCCAATATAGAAGTGTGATGCACTTACGTGGAGGAAGATCTTATAATCCACGTAAGAATTCCAGGAGCCCTCATTCTGCACACGGGGGTCCTGAACACGCACAGTGATCACCTCCTGAAGGTAAGAAATGCTCCGTCAGCTTCAGCTCAGCCACACAGAAAGGCAGCTCTGACAACATAGGTTGGCAGATTTTTCCCAACAGCATCAACTTTTATGCATTTGTTCATTTATTCATTAAATTCAACGAATACTGATTGACCCAGTATGTGTCAGGCACTCTTCTAAGGCACTGGGGGAAAAACATGAACAAGAGACAAAAATCCTTGTTCTCACAAAGCTTACATTCCAGTATATTCTAAGGAATGGAAAAAGTCAAAATGGAACCTCGTTTCCCAGAAACGCCTTTACTACTGATTTCCTTCTCCTGCTTCTACTTTGAGCTCATCAGAACCACCAAGGTATTACCGTCAGAAGTACACCACAGAGCAATGATTTGCATCTTCTCCTAAATCCCCTCAAACTTACCCACTGTTCTATGGAGACCACAAGCTTACCTCCGGCTCTTGGTTCTCCAACATCCTCCTATACCAAAAGCCCATTGGAAGAAAACATCTGAAGACAGACAAATGACAAGGGAACAACTGTGGTTAGTGTGTTTCTACCTTATCCCCCTTTTCCAGGGCAAAACCCTAAAAACTTTTCATCAACCTTCTGGGAAAACCCAGGTACCATTTTTAGTTCTCGCGTAAAACTTAAGAGGAAGCAAAAAACTCCCCCACATTAGGTTCACGACAGCCACAAGCCCTGGGGGTTTGCCTCCCTTTGCAGACCACAGCCAAGACCCTTAACCATGGCACCTCTCACCGAAGCACGTTTGGGTCTGTGCAGTGTTGGCCTCAAGCCCTGCGAATGCGCAGGCTCAGCTGCAAACCCTCTCTGCCTGAAGACCACAGGCAGAGCAGCCATGTGGGCACACACAGCTCAGCTTTGCAAGTGAACCTAACATCGCCCCCTCCTGGCCGTTCAGAGACAGCCAAACCCCCCAAAAAACTGATGCTCCCAAGTCTCTCTTTGTCTTGTTAGCCAGTCCTCTCCCCAGAGATAAATCAGAGCCTGACAGTACCGGGAGCACCTGAATGGGTTGCCCAGTTTCGACTTTCCCTTATCTAATCATTTATTCTCCAGAACACAAGCCCAAGGTTCTAATTATTTCCTTGCTGGACATGCCATCCGGTTTGTACCTCTGCCCAAACATTCCACAGCTACGCAGGTCGATTCAGGATGTTTTCCACTCCTTTGTAAAGATTCATTAAAGCCTAAGCTGCTGATTTCCCCCAACGTGGTAGTTTACATGTGCAGCGACATCGCCCACTCCAACAAGGGGACCATGAAGGTTGCAGCACAGGGTTACTCAAGTCCAAAGGGGCCCATGATGTCACCTTCTGTTAAAATACAGCACTAATCTTATTACTCCTAGAACCACTCCAACAGCATCCACCCTGGCTGCCACCTGCACCCCCATCTCCTCTCTTAAGAGCAGAACAATAAGGTTTAATTTCCCTTTTCAATTTACCTTGAAATGAAAACTGACTTCAGCCAATATGTACTGCCAACAAATGATCTGCGTTGGCTCCTGGGAAAACAAGACTCTCTAAGACCTCCCTCTCCTCCCCCCATGCCCATTCACATCCACTCGTTTTTACAGTCCCACAATTAATTTTAAACGCATTCCCTTATTAGTTCTGCCTTACCATTAGAAGAGTGTGTAATGAGTTTCTTTCTATCTTATGTTTTGCTAACACCAGGCAAATGTTTCAAAAGAAGGGGAACTCATTTACACCACAAAATTAGCAGAGCAAACAGCTTTTCCAACTCCTTGCAGTGTACCCGGAGGTCTCCCCACACAGACACTGCACTCAGAGACAAAGCTGCATGGCATACGAAGAAACCGCGCTACACTGTCAGGCAACCCAAAGGTTTTATGATTGCAATACCATCTTAAACAGTGTTCTTGCTGACAATCTGAGTTTTCCTCTGATGCAGTCACCACTGCAAAGGGATCCTGAACTGAAAAATAGGCAATCCCAATGCCATTATCACCAATGCATAAAATCCCCATGTAAGTATTCAAATGGCCGGGACCAAAAAGAGCAGGTCAACTTACTTGTGAACAATTAACCTATTCAGATTTAAAAATATTTTTCCCTCTTTTTTTTTTTTCCAGGCCCTGGGTCAATTGCCAGCACAGGAGCAGAGTTAAAAGATTTTGTAGTGTCTTTTCGCAAAAGTAACAACAGGAAAGACCATGCCAAGGAAATCATAGTCTCCAACAAGCTCCGGGGAGCTCACACACCACCTGTGCCTTGAAAGGCTTACCAAAGGCAGGACTATAAGTTAGTAACAAAATGCTCGCCACTCTTTGGGACTCAACAAGAGTTCGCCTAGGGCCCTGTACCACCTCCTTGTGCAAGTTCCTCTCCTTTCCTTTGGGGCTAATGCCACTTAGAAACAAATAGCTATAAACAGATTTTTTTTTAAATCCTAGCCCCCCCACCCCAAGATACTGTGTACTTACATCTAAATTTGAAGGTCACTAAGAAAGTTTCAGCTGTAACTTTCCTTAAAAACACTGGAACAAACGCAAAAACCTAGACTTCAAGAATTTCTAGCAATCACCATTCTCCGTTAGCTTCCTCTCCTCCCCATAGATGCCACTCCTCAGAAGGAAATGAAGCTCAGTTCTCTGAAGAGGAGGAAGTTCTAAAGCTCAGCTCTATGATCTGGGAGATGAAGCCATATGTCATCCAAATAAGGATAAAGTCAGGGATTCTCTCCGCTACTAATGCAACTCAGCGCTAACTCCATTCCCTGGGCCCTTGCAATCACATCTGAAGTTTCCTATCTCCATCTGTGCCAGCACCAATTAACTCCAAGAAAAATCTAGTGATTCCTCGTGAAACCTTCCAATGTCACAATTCAAGGCTTCAGCTCCACCCTTTTTATTCCCATTTAAACTACTTCAAGAGACAAGTTTAAAAAAACCAACCAGGTGATAAAAAGTATACTGAACCACCGAGACTTCCCAGCCCTTCTTACCTATTCTTGAGCCGGATGGCAACTCAAAAAGCTCTCCTTCCTCAGCCACCACAGGTGGCAAAGGAAGCTTCCCGTCTGACCAACCTCCACGTGTTCTCAATCAGCTCTGCTCCATTCTTTTTGTCCCTCTGTAATGTGCCACTCCGTCCACTTGAATGGTCAGTCACAAAGGCTACCACAGTCTAGCTCAAGGGCCTCCCCTGTTCCCCTAAAATACTTGTCCATTGTCCCTACTCCTAGCCGTTTGGGCAAATACACCCAAACTCTCTGACTCCGGCCACTCCCCCTCCGTTCTTAACGAACTAGGGGCAAAGAGGCACATACATGGTGCTTCTTCTTTCCTATTAATCTTCGGGAGTGGGAAGGAAAGATGCTTTATATTCCTTTCAAAAACAAATGGAAAAGCCGGGTTTCCTTCTCCGGATCCCGAGCAAGTAACGGCCTTTATTACAGGAGGTAAGACAGCCCCCAGGATGCCAAGCGAAATCCCCACCCCAAGAGCCACTACTGACACTTAAGACCACGGCCCTCACCTCACAGCAGCACCCGCACCGCGCGGCCGCGGCCTCGCCCACGCCCCCTCACCTGAGAGCAGCACCCACTCTCCCCAGCGACACCGCCAGCGCCCCACCATATAGCCGGTCTCGGCTTCTCCTTCCGGGTGAGTGACCGGTGCCCCAATGCACCACGGGAGACGGCTCCCGACACTCCAATCCCGAGTGCCCAGGATGCCCCACCCCTGCAGGCCCAGGCTCTTAGTGGCGATCCCGCTCCCCACGAGGCGCGCTTGGCCCCACCCAGGCCCTGGCGGCAGTCGGGACTCGACACCGATCGTTCCGGGTGCTGGAGGGTGAACGCCGGCGATGGGTGACCAAGGCGTTCTGGCGTCCAATCCAGGGCAGCGTCCCGCCCATCGTTGTTAGGCCAGCCAATCAGCGACCAGGGAACATCGTCTAAGGTCTGAAAGAGGGTCCCTGGAGCGGAGCGGCAGAGGGGAGGTTGTCATCAGGCTTTTGGTTCCGCGAGGCACGGTCTTGACTGTGCGAGGGTCGTGGAAGAAAACGCCCCGGTTCTTGGAGTTTCGCAAATTCCAGAGAGTCCCCAATGCAACCCGGGTGGTTGCAGTTCCCTAGCGGAGTTCTCAGAAGACTCCGACTCAGGTTCGTAAAACCCCAGATTGTCAGAGCGAGAACCGGGCCTGAGACGGTTGAACAACACGTTTCACTCGCCGAAAGGCCCCCAAAGGAGGATGGTGCAGCTAGTCAGTAACAATGAACATTCTGTTGAATATGACGAAGACTTTTTTTATGTTGTTGAAATGTCTTTTAGCTACCAGTTTAAAGATAATGTTGGAAAAGATAACATCAAGGGAAAAGGGTCACAAATACAAGCTCTGGAGCTAAGTACTATGCCTGGCACTACACTGACCCTGAGGCCTTAAACTGGTCCCAAATTTTCGTAAGTCTTCGTCTCCTCATCTGTAAAGTGGAGATTATTGCACGTTCTTCAAGACAGCTTTTCTTGAATTTTGTTGATCTCAGGATCCCCTTACAGTCTTTTTTTTTTAATTGATTTTGAGAGAGAGGGAAACACACCCACGCGTTACACTATCTGTGCGTTCATTTGTTGTTAACTGTGCCCTGAGGGAGATGGACCCTCAGCCTTGGTGTCTGAGGTCGCTCTAACCAGCTGAGCTACCCTGCCAGGGCTCACTTTATATTAAAAATGATTAAGAACCCCAGGGAACTTTCTTTTTATGTGGGATATTCACCAAATTAGAAATTAAAAACGTTTATTTAGGGTAGTGAAACACACAAAACAATATGCAGGTGATGTGTTACAGACTTGTCCACCTGAAACCTATGTAATTTTATTAACCAATTATCACCCTAACTAGTTCAATTAAATTTTAAAAAACATTAATTTTAAAATTAATAATAATAAACCAATAATACAATAATAATAAACCATTACATGTTAAGATAATTTGTGAACTAGAGCTACACTTTTTAAAACAAATTATTGAGTAGAGTGGCATTGTGTTATAATTTCGCAAACTTCTTTGATGTCTGACTTAATAGAAAACAGCTGAATTCTCATATTTGCTTCCCTATTCTCTGTTGTACTATGTTATTTTGGTCTAGGAAATGAAGAAATCCTGTCTCACACAGATTTTTTTAGCCTTCTTCAGCGATTATGGATACCCTTCTTTGATACTAGCAAAACTCAACAAATGGTAGTTTCTTAAAGGTTAATTGCAATGGGGTATCTGAAAACCTTTGGAAAATACTGGTTTACTAAGTAATGCACATCTTCCAAATATTGGTGCATTTCAGTTCAATATTTTTTAAAAATCACACAGTAAAATCATCACTGACGTCCAGTGAAGCTATTAATCTCACTTTGGTGAATAGCATGTTTTCCAAAGTTACCATTTTGGCTTGAAAGCTCAAATATTGAAATAGAATACTTTCTGTCATTTTCCTGAGAGCGGCAGGCTCATTGCATTCAAATATCCTGCTCTGAATAACCACAGCTTTTCTGTCGGTCATTTTTTCAAATAAAAATGATGTTCCGTGCAAAAGAGCAACTAGTTCAACTCACACATCTCAAAGCATTGCACAGCCATACACCTCAATAAACAGAAGAGCTTTATGTGCGCCTTCCGTTTCATCACAGAGAACATTAAAAAGACAAATACTCCAGGAAAGAGATTTCATAAAGTTCATCATTTGTACATCAAGGTTAGTCTTAAGTGAAAATGACACCTTTTAATTCTTTTTTTGCACAGGGGCGACAGTGAAGAATATAATGACACTACTCTAAGTTGATACCATGCTGACTTGATTCACGCTGAGATGACAGCTGTTCCCTTTGCACCACCAGTGAAAATGTCAACACTGGAAACGATCAAGTAATGTCTTAATATGACTAGGAAAATAGTTTTGACCGTGCAGACTTGCCTGGAACCTTCTCAGGTACCCCAGACTATGGACTGCACTTGGAAACCACAAATTATATCTACAGAATGTGTCCATTCATTCAACAAATAATGAATGATCGCTTTCTATGAGCTGGGCACTGTTTTAGACATTAACAATAGAGCAGTGAGCCAAACAGAAAAATATCCTGACCTCCGGGAGCTTATATTTTAAACAGTATAAAGCCTTATCTTAGTATCATCTACCCAGAATATTACTCAATAAATGTTTTAAAATAAGCTTATTAAATAATTAGAATGTAATATAAGTTTCACAAACAGGTGGAGCCCTATCTGGAGCTTGATTTTTTTTTAAATAATTTCCAACACTTGATAATGGGGCCAGTCCTTATACCAGAAATGCTAGCGAATGATACAAATACTTCTCCAAGCAGTAACCCCTTCACTTGAAAAAAAACTAATCAATGTCAGGGCTAAGGGTGCATGATTTGAGAAGTGCAGGGTTTTGTTTTGTTGTTATTGTTTTAATCCTCACCTGAGGATAAGTTTATTGGGCTTTTCCCCCTGTCCAAACCCCACCCCCTGGGGACCGAACCTGCAGCCCAGGTACGTACTCTGACTGAGGATCCAGCCTGCAACCGTTTGGTGCACAGGACAAGGCTCCAGCCAACTGCACCACCCCACCAGGGCAGAAGTGCGGGTTTTATTTGTCATCCATTACTTCCTGGAAGTCACAGGGGCGTCAGTTTGACAAGGGGAAGTAAGAGAAACAGATAGCTCTTGGGTATATTTGCCTCTTAAAAGAGCGCTCGTTAACCCCAAGTGAACAAATCTTTGACAATAGAATTTCAAGTAGTAATCAGTGAAACAAAGACACACCCAGTAGGATGGTTGCTATAAAAAGAAAGGAAAAAAAACACCTGAAAGCAGCTCTCTGGCAGACACTGGAATCCTTGTGCACTTTGGTGGAAATGTAAAACAATGATGCAGCCACAGTGAAAAATGAGACAGGGTCAGAAAAAGCTAGGAAAATTCCTGGGCAAGGGCAATGGGGAAACTGAGACAAGAAAATTAAGCAAGACCAAACAGCTTGAGCAACTTACAGCCAGCTGGGGAATTCTAAGACCTTATCTCCCCTAACCAAGGACACTGGAGAGCAAATACTTTATACCTGTCCTCTCTAACCGAAGAATACATAGCTTAAATCTCTCTGGTCTGGAAAAATGGAGAACAGGGACCCAATTAATGCCATTTGTGCCAGCTAAACTCAAGGACAGGTGAAGTCACATGAACAAATAACAAACACCCCATTAAAAGCCAGACAGACCCAAGATAAAAGTACAACAATATAACAGACCAAAGAATATTCCCAACCCCACTCCCCATATGCTCATTTTGACACATCAGCATATTAAAAATGCACCTGAAAAGTTGATGAATGTTCTACTGAAACCCTCCCCTAGGACTCTCACCTGCAGAAAAAAGATGAAAAGCCCTCAGGATGAAGACTCAGGAAGGGCTCACTCTAGAGCTCCCCCATGCCCCTTTCCAGGCATGAACTTTTAACTCCCTCTAAACTCTAAGGGTCCTCATGAGATTTGCAGCCAGGGGAGCAGTGGACAGTGGTGACCCGGGCTTACCCGCTGATCCTATCTCCAAGGCCCCTTTTTTCTCTGACTTCCCATAAGCTAAAAGCAACCAAGCCTTGGCTCCTCCTTTCCTACAACATGTCTAAGGAGCCAAAGCTGAGCGCTACCTAGACTCTCCCCTTTACTCTCCTGTTACTTCTTCTACCCTAAGTCCCTCCTTTGTCTCACTGTCCCCAGCTTTAATAAACGCACTGTCAAAATCACCTGGACTCATGTTGTGAAATCTCTACTACATGAAGTCAAGAACCCACACACTATAGGCTGGTCTGAGGCAGGCCCGTTCCTGGGCAGTCCCTGCCCAGTAATAGAAAACAGTATGGCAGGTTTTCAAAAAAATAAAAATAAAATTACCATGTGATCCAGCAATTACACTTCTGGGTATATAGCCAAAAGAACTGAAAATAGAGTCTCTGGAAGAGACATTTGTACACCTACATTCATAGCAGCATTATTCACAATAGTTGAAATGTGGAAGCAACCCAAGTGTATAACAATGGATGAAGTGATAAGCAAATGTGATATATACATACAATAGGATATTCTTCAGCCTTAAAAAGGGAGGAAATTTTGACATATACTGCAACATGTGTCCATATGAACCTCAAGAATATTATACTAAATGAAATAAGCAAGTCACAAAAAGACAAATACTATATAATTCCACTTCTATGCTATACTCAGAGTGGTCAAAATCATAGAAACAGAAATTAGGGTGGTGGTTCCAAGGGACTGGGAGAAGGTAGAATGGGGAGTTAGTGTTGAGTGGGTACAGAGTCTCAGTTCTACAAAATGAGAAGCGTTACAGAACTGAGTAGTGGTCAACATTATGATACCACTAACCTGTACACGTGGAAATGGCTAAGATGGTAAATTATATATACATATGTATATTTACCACAATATTTAAAACCGGGGAAGAATGCAATAAAGAATTTCAGGTAGCCCTGGCTGGTGTGGCTCAGTGGTTGAGTGCCAGCCTGTGAATCAAAGGGTCACCGGTTCGATTCCTGGTCTAGGGCACATGCCTGGGTTGCAAGGCCGGGTCCCTGGTGGGGGACACGTGAAAGGCAACCACACATTGATGTTTCCTTCCCTCTCTCTCTCCCTTCCCCTCTCTAAAAAATAAAATAAATAAAATCTTTAAAAAAAAAAAGAATTTCAGATAATGCAGAGGAAAATATTTTAAAAGTGTTGTAATTCCTCCACTCTTTAGGCCACACCTCAGAAGCAGCTATCCACTATACCTGCAATAGCTACTGTTCATACGCCATTCCTTTGCATGGAACTGCTCACCCTACAGAAATGCTGCAAAGTGGATCTTAAATAATACTTTCACGTTTTAGATTTTCACTGAGGCCGAGGCTTAGAGAAGTTGAGCAGCTTGTCCAAAGGCTCACCGCAGGCAAATAATAGAGACAGCATTGTATCCAGCCCAGCCTGATTCCAAGGCCTTGTTCTTTTTTCAACATCACACTTCTTTTCTTGTGATTTTACAAACGTCACGTGACAGACACACTTCCTGTGGGTATGAACAATGTCACTTCATGTGTCTTGAGCAAGCTTATTATGACCGAGTTGCCATTACCCTTAGAAAGAAAAGAAACTCTGAGGGTCTGAATAACTTAAAATGTCGCCATTACCCTGGGGAAAGAAAAGAACTAAACCCATTTAATCCCAAAAGACTTAAAAAGAACAGAAAAGAAAAGAAATCTTGTTAATGCAGAGATTCTAGATTTGAGAGTTTGACATCCTTCCCTGGCAGAATTTTAGAATAGATTATTAATAAGAGAGCTCTAAATTAATTGCAGATTAGCATAAATCAGTGGTGCTCTGCTATCTAAAAAAAGAAGGTAACCTTTGACTCCCTTAATTCAAGAGTGGTGTAGAGTACTCTTGAATTAAGGGTACTCTGTAACTCAATAGATCAAGCTACTCTCTACTTTGAAGTAAGCACATATGAGCCAGAATTCACTAACAAAGTAGATGTGCTAGATCTGCAACTGTTGTCCTGTGATGGGCAGTTCAAGAAAATGGTCACATTTAGCCTAGAAATGTGAGCCTTTAGAGCACATAAAGGCTGAATTTGAATACTAGAAGGACAATAGGAAAGAGGAATTAGGTTTACAGAACAGAATTGTATGCAGCTAAAGAAGCCAGAAGTAGAGGAAATGAAACCAGAAAAGCCAGCGTTTGTTACTGCCTGTCCCCATCAGAACTAATAAGTAGAGACAAGGATTGCATCTTTATGGGCGATTTATTCAGATGCTGGTGATCAGAGAAGACCAGTGGGTTATATACCCTAAAAAACGTCTCAACATCTCATCTCAAGCCAACCTTTTTTTATAAGGAGAAGAAAAGAGTTTGGAATTCAGGAAAAAAAGTAGATAAGGGATTTGGAATTCAGGGGAAAAGGTCAATCAGATAAAAACTGCGTTCTGGTGATTTTCCTAGCTGTGATTTCCCCATCTGCTGACGAGTGATTCTTTATTTGCGTCCTGGTCAGTGGGCAGTTCTCTCTCATGAGCACAATAGCTCAGATACTATCTTGCTGCTTGCAGTCCTCCTGATGCACAAAGGTTGAATTGTTTGCAAGCCTCCTGGAGTCAGGGTAGGTCCAGTTATGCATTCTATTTCCTGGAACAATAGCTTTCTACGTGCATGAATCACTAACCTATAGTTATTAACTATAACTAAAGCTAAAAAATTTTTAACTTTTTGATTCCCCCATCAGAAATAGATGCCATGAACACGGGCAAGCAGAATTCAGTGGCATATGAGGACCCCGGGGGGTGGCAGCACTTTACCCAGGCAGAAATATGGTTTGGGAGTAAGACGGAAATAACATCAGATCTTAATTCCACCACTTTCTTGCAGGATGCAAAATAGAGATCATAATTCCCACCTCCCAGGTGTGTTGTGAGGATTAAAAAACATTCATCAAGGTCTTAAAAGTCCTAGCACTGGGGTAAGCATTCAATACTATTAGCTAATATTATTACAACTAATTTTCTTATAACTAAAGTTATTAAAAACAAAATAGGACATTTCACAAGGGAGTGAGTAGCAAATTTTTGACTCTTCATGGACACCCAGCCCAAATGTCTCAGGAAGAATTGCCCTCTTCTTTGTGCTCTAGCAGCTCTTTTAGCAAAACTCTGTTGAGACAGTTTAGGGACTTCAGCCCGGCGACAGAAAAGTACCAAGTGGCCAGGAAGCCAAGTTAAGACTCAGTGGCCAGAAGATGTTGAAACCACCTTTCTGCACATGCAATTGAGGGCGGCAGTAATAAGCAATATCACCATCTTGCCCCCACAGCACAGGCAGGAGATCGTTGCCAAGCAACCCACAGGACAAAGTAATCCCACCCTGACATGGAAAATTCCACCCCCTGACCTTCATAAGCCCACCTTTTCAAAAAACCTGCCTTTTGGAACAAGCATCCTTGCCCTTCCCCCTGCTTTGACCCCAGCTGATAAAAGCAGCCAAACAGAGCCAGCCCTGGAGCCAGTTCAGGAGACCTTCCTTTCCTCTCTGCTCTGCTTCCCTTGTGCTGGGACATAAGCGTAATAAAACCTGTCTGGAAATATCTCTGGGATTTCCTCTCCATTTCTATCTTGGGGAACCCAAGAACCCCAATGCAGGTGACACTATTATAATATTGCTGAGCTGGGTTTTTCATGCGGTCATTTTTCAGAGCCCTGCACAGGGCCTGGCTCAGTAAAACTGTTATATAAATGCAGACTTCTGCATTCTGGGGTACAATGTTGTAGACTAGCTGCCTTTCTCTTTCCGTCTGATTAGTAGGATACTTGAATATGCAGAATGAGGGGGGAAAGGTCATTTTCTGGTAGTTCTGTTTAGTTCCTGATCAGATAGGGCAGCAATTTTCAACCTTGTTCATCTAGTGGCACACTGAACTAATTACTAAAATTCTACCCTAACCAGTTAGTTGGACGTCATCCTGTGAAGTAAAAGGTCACCTCTGGGATCTGTGGTCAGAACACATGCCTCAGTTGCGGGTTTGGATGGACCCCAGGTGAGGCAACCAGCTGATGTTTCTCATATAGATCTTTCTCTTCCTCCCTTTCCCTCTCTCTAAAGAAATTAAAAATAAAAACAAAAAATAAAATTCTGCAGCAGCCCTGGCTGCTGAGTGGATTGAGCGCAGGCTGCGAACCAAAGGGTCGCCAGTTTGATTCCCAGTCAGGGCACATGCCTGGGTTGCAGGCCAGATTCCCAGAGGGGGCCACGTGAGAGGCAACCACACATTGATGTTCCTCTCCCTCTCTTTCTCCTTCCCTTCCCCTCTGTCTAAAAATAAATAAATAAAAACCTTTAAAAAAATTCTGCAGCACAACAAAAAATATATTTTTTGCTGACCTGACAAACATAAGTATAATTTTGATTGATTTACAAAAAATAATAGTAATAGTAATTACCTACCCTTTTTTACTCCAGTTACTTTTTAAAAAATCAGGTGCGTATCCTTGGTATATGAAGATTTCTCGAGGGGTGGGTAGGGCAGGTGAGAGTAATTGGGGAAAAATGGGGACAACTGTAATTGAACAACAATAAAAAAATTAAAAATTAAATAAAATAAAAAAGATTTTTGGTACCAAGAATTAACCAGTCAGACATAAACTTATTATGTGAAATGACCAATATAATGCAACTCTATTATATGACCTATACGAGTATATTTATGGCCCCAAACAGGGCATTCGCACTGGACAGCTATTGATGTGTTGGTTTTTCTCATTTTTTTATTTGACAGTCTAAGGGAAAAGAGATGTGCCCCTGACTAAATAGTCAGGTATTGCATGTTTTAAAAATTCTTGCAGTACACTGGTTGAAAAATCACTAAGATAGGGAAAAGGAGGGTAAGGAAGAGAGTTTATGTATATGAGTGTATCACATCTTTATCCAGTCATCTATTGAAGGACACTTCAGCTGTTTCCATGTCTTGGCCACTGTGAATAATGTGTTAGATGTTCTGATGCATGGATCTCTTAGCTGTGTCCACGAGCCAAGCAGGGAATCCTTTGTTGAATTATAGCTGTTCAACTTGTTGCAACTTCAAGGAGAGGACCAGGGGGACCTCTCGCCGCCATTCTTCTGATATCACTCAAATTAGTCTTAACATGGTCATCTTTGATAGAAATAAGGATGATTATAAAGAGAATAACTATATTTCAGTAGTACACCTTTGTGGATATCAAATTCTAGATCTGTTCATTGTCTCTGAGGTTTTGTTTTCTAGCTAGATATTGGACTGTATCCTGAATTTTTCTAGTTTCCTCCGATATTTGGATAGAACTCTCCAAACTAACACTTCCAATTTTCTACCACTCTTGATTTGGAATCACTATGAAACTAGTCTGCCCCTTTCCCAAAGCCATGCAAGGTAAAGATGGACTGACTACTTGATATAAACTTCAGAGAAATCACGACAGCTCACATGTAAACAGTCTCTGTACTTGTTACGTGGCCACTCAGAAAGATCACGGGAGACTTTCAAACTGCAAACCAGGAAAATCTGTCAAATCGCCACTGACTGCCCTACTCCATCTGAAGATGCTTAGAGCCCGATATGCAGAAATCTCTCAATGGGCCACTCTCCAGACTCAGAAACTAAGTTTATAACTTGCTTGAAGTAACCTTTGTTTTTCTTTTGTTTCTATAGAAAATCCTTTCATTAAATTGCCTATTACTTACATCACATAGAAACCTAATTTAGGTGAAAACTCACCTGCAACACCACCTCCTGACGTGAAACATCCTCAGGTTCCTCCTGTTCTGAGGCATCACAGAGAGATGTGGTTGCTAATACATGATGTGTGTCTGTGTACATAGCATAAAAATTGAAACCCATTAGTTTGTTTAACTGGTTAAACCTTGGCTCCTGGGAATTTCTGCTCTGGGGAATCTTTCAATTCTTGGCTGTGGCTCTCCTTACAGCCATATTAACCTCGATAGTGCATGTGTACACTCAAGGTTTTGAATTTTTATTGTTTTTTAATTGGTTGCACTTTTATTTATTTTTTATCCTCACCAAGGACATTTTTTTTTCGTTGCTTTGAGAGAGAGAAAGGAAGGGAAAGAGGGTTTAGACAGAAGAAGGGGAGGAAGAGAGGGAGAGAAACATCAATGTGAGAAAGAAACATTGATTGGTTGCCTTTCATACACACCCTGACCAGGGACCGAACCCGCAACCCAGGCATGTGCCCTGACCAGGAATTGAACCTGTGACCCTTCAGTTTGCAGGATGATAACCAACCAACTGAGCCACATTGGCCAGGGCAATTTTATTGATTTTAGAGAGCGAGACAGACACACAGACAGACAGACAGACAGACATTGATTCATTGTTCCACCCATTTATGCTTTCATTGATTGCTTCTTGTATGTGCCCTGACTAGAGATAGAACCTGCAACCTTGGCATATTGGGACAATGTTCTAACCATCTAAGCTGTCCAGCCAGGGCTACACTCGAGGTTTTTAAATGCCTGTTGGCAGCATGCCAGTGATATCCATCAGGATCAGACAACTGGATTTAATCAACAATAACCACATAAATGATGAAAACAGTGACTACATGATCCTCTGACCTGATGGACCTCACTCATGGAAATTGCAAATGTGTGACTCTTTGGCTTGACTAGATCAAAGGTGGTAACAGAACACTGCTATATTAATGGTTGGTCATACTCTCAGGTTTCTGAGAGAATGACCTAAAGGGGGAAATTGTTAAAATAAAAAGCAATTGAAGACCAACCTTAAAAGTTCCCTGAGCAGACAAAACCAGTTTAGTCATACATGCAAAGCTTAATTTAGCTTATTTTGAAAGACTAACTTGATCTGGGTGTTTCTTACTTATGCCTCTGGAAATTATAAGCAAAGCTTGAATTGTTTCCCAAGGTTGATGTGAGGTAACCACTGACCAATTCTCTATCATTTAAGAAAATTCTAATATTAAAAATAATAACTGTTGATAGAGGAATTCAAAAGTTAAAGATTTTATCTTTAGTTATAGTTGATAGGCTTAACGATTATGCATGTGGAAAGCTATTGTTCCAGGATCTGGAATGTATGACCTCTGGGACTCCAGGAGGTCCACAAGCAATTCAACCTTTGTGCTCCACGGGGTCTGCAAGGGATAGTGATGGTATCTGAGCCACGGTGTTCCAGGGAGAGAAGGGCAGTGACTCAGATAAAATATTGTGGACCATCAGGTAAACAAATACTAGGAAAATTGCTGTAGGACTGCAACTCTTATCTGATTAACCTTTTTCCAAACCCCTTACCTACCCTTTTCTTCTCATAAAAAGGTTCACTTGAGATGAGATGTTAAGACAGTTTTTAGCGTACATAACCCACCACCTTCTCAGATTGTCGGCACCTGAATTAAGTGCCCATAAAGGCCCAATCCTTGTTTCTACTTACTGGTTCTGTTAGGGGCAGGCAGCACCAACACCGACTTTTCCATTTTCACCGTGAATAATAAATAGTCATTGCTTTCTCATTATATAATGCTTTACAATAATATAACCGTAAACCTCATTCCCTATTTTGGCTTGAGTGTACCCAGCTTGCAGACTGTGTTTTTTGTGCGGGCACAGTAAGTGTTCACTAACTACTACTTGTGATTCATTGGTTTTACTTTGGTTGTTCTGAACCCTTTGACACAAGTATGGTTTTTGGCCTATTTCTGTTTCTTCGGGGTGACTAGGTGAGGAGTGTTCATGGCGAGAACGGAGGAATTCTGCACTAAAACTACACATTGGCACAGCCAATGAAAAAAGGTTAGTTCAAGAGACCGTGATGACTGACACCTGCTGGGGCCCGGGGGGGAAGGGAGGTGGGTACCTAACCTAGTCTAAAGGGGCAGGGAAGGCCTAAACGCTGAGAAGTAGGAGCCTTACAGAGATTTGAGAAGGAAGAAATTAAGGATTTCAGAGATTATTGGAGATTTGTGAAGTTCTGGTGAGAAACCTGGTAAGATTCAAAAGCGCCAAAAACGTGAATTTCTGTCCAGAAGTAGTTAATTTTTAGGACCAAGCATCAATGGACTCGTTTGTAAAACCACACGTTCTAATTTTCTCGGTAACAACGTTCTAAACTACACCCCCCCAACCACCTGGTAGTTTAAAAACTAAAACTCCCAGAAATCCTCTCGAACAGTGCGTGGCGGCGTAAGACGCGCGCAGCACATCGGATCTTGTAGTCTCAGATGGACTCCGATTCCCATAGAGCTGTGCGACAGGTCGTCGCACCTGCGCAGAGCGGACGGCGGGCCGCGCAGAATGCGAAGCTCTTTTGTTCGGCAGAGGGGAGGGCCGTTGGCTGGGGCCTGCGGGACGCTGCTTCAGTGAGGGGCTTGGTTACCGCCACCGGCCTGTTGCTCTTCTGCGCGCCAGTCCTCCGGCCCGCCTGACGCGAGCTGCCAGTAGCTCGGCACCCATTCCTCTCGTGCTCTTGGGCGCTGCTTTGAGGTAAAGAGTCTGCTAGAGGCGGGGAAGCGGCGGCGGCGGGAGCGGGAGCCCTGGGCCAGGGGCCGCCCGCCCGCCGCGGAGGTGGGGAGCGGATCCGGCACCCTCCCCGCGCCGAGCGTCCCGCCGCGCGCCAGAAGGATGGAGAGGGCGGGGCGGGGTATCCTGAGGAGGACGCTGTAGCGATTCGGGGTGGGCCCAGCGCTGGCGGGGCGCTCATTCGCGGCCGCGGTGGACTCAGATAATGATGTTTGCGTCCGGTGGGCGGCTGCCGGAGTGGAAGGACCGGGCGGTGGGCTGGGCAGCCTGGGTGCTGGGACGTTGGTGGGGGGGGCACACAAACTTCGAGACCGAGGTTTAGAAATGTAACCTGAGCATTTGGTGTCTGGACGGGGCTCTCAGAGGAATTGTGCTTGCAAGGCTAGAGAGAAGTTACTTCGACTAAGTTGTAAGAGGGCGCTGGGCGGCCCAAGGTGTGCTGCTGGGGGAGATCTGTCTCATAAATTGGGGAGGGGTTAGAAGGAGACGCTGTCGCTTGCCTGGCTTGGCTCTAGAGGAGGACAGCGAGAGCCCTTCAGCCTTTCCGTAAGGTGAAGCTGCAGGGGGAAACCTGCCTGCCTGCCCTTCATTCCTGAGGGTCCTAGAGCAGTGGGGAGGCTGTAAGAGTAGTGTGTGCAGCAAGGACGGCCCAGCATTCTTCCCCTCTGCAGGTTTTCTACTACCTTCATGGCTCCTTCAGGAAGTTAAGGAGTCCAAGTTCAGCTCCTGCTGTGATTCAGAATTTCATGTGTTTTTATCTGGGATTGTTAAATTGTAGAAGTGTGTAGATGAGTTAATATTTAGGGAATTAAGTTAGATTTTGAGGGATGTGGGAAATTGGGAGACAAAGAGGAAAAAGTTCGTTAGATCGTGACATTCCCCCCCCTCCCGCCCCCCGCCCTTGGGCTCTGCAGTTTTTTTGGCCCGCCTTTTCTTGGGGTTGGAAAATTTAAATACAAGGTGACCACTACTTTAGCCCTTTTTCAAAGCTTCATATGAAGGTTTTTTCATGAATTTGTGTTATATTCAGACATACCTGTTTAAATCGATGGAACTGGAGTTTGCCAAAAGACCAAATACACTCTAACCTCTGGCCCAGCGTAAATAGCTTCCTCGGTTACGTTAAGAATCATGTCAGCAGTTTGAAACCGTTCTCAGAGGCCCATGGTTTGAGAAGAGGTGCGTGAATACTCGTGGGAAGGAAGGCAGTGCTTGTGTTCTCTCTAGATGCTGTGCACACAGAAAGTGGTATGACTGAAGGGCAGGGCACCCCGTTGGGATCACTTGCCCCTCAATAAAGCTTTAGGCCAGTTCAGGGTCTTCAGTCATTTCTGATTTTCCCCGTCCTAACCCTCTGGAGGTCTAAGAGATTTTGCATTAGACTTGATATATTTTTCACTTCATAGCTTATTTTTCTGAAGAGTTTTTGGAATAAAATGCTAACAGCCAGTTTATGGGTAAGATCAGGCCATGCCTCTTGTTTATCCAGGTGTCTGGCACATAGTAAGCAGTTCAAATTGTTGAATGAATGGCTAGGGCCTCAAGATCCTTTCTGAGAATTCCCTGTGTTAGTCAGCAGAATGAATTAATGTGCAATTATGTAATTGAAAATTGTTGCCTGTCATAACCGCGGTTTTTAATATAGCTTGGCATTAAATACAGAACAGGCATGAAGATTGTGCAGATAACAACTTTAAGTACCTTAGGCAAGGACTAGGAAAAGCCCCAGGTTCTAGGTTTCAAAAGTAAGCTATGTAGTTTGAATATTTTCTGTTTTGAAAGTGTTTGAAAAATCTTTTGTGTCCTTTCTATAGTTAAATAAGTATTTCCCAGTAGCGAAGTCTGTTGGAAAATTGAATAGCCTTTCTAAGGTTAACTGGAGAAGTTCTTCAGATATGGACAAAATTCAGAATCTCTCTGGATTTGAATTTAATAACTTGTTTTAAACCTTTCCCACCTTTGGTCTTCACGATTTGCTGACCAAAAGGGGCAACATAATTTGTTTGTGAAATTGCGCCTTTCTCTTTAATAGTAGTTATCACTTTGAAGGTCTAATAGAACTATGGTATTTGAGAGATTAATGTCAGTAATCTGGTTTAGTTGTGTTATCTGTGAATGCTGTGGTCTCTGCTTTTAATTTCAACTTAGTTATAATTCTGGTCATTTTTATTTCACCTTAAACTGGAATCATTTTTATTTCATCTTAAACTGAAAGATTTGCTTCGTACGTAACCATGGCCTCACCCCAAATTTATAGTTTTATCCATGTCAACATACTGGGATGGAGTTAGCAAAGTTTCTGGACACATCGCAGATAGTGTTCTAATTTTATTCACACACCAGTACTTTAGTCCTAGATCCTGGAATTTGAAGGCAGGGATTCCTTTAAAATGAAACACCTGTTCACTGGGTACCTGGCACAAGTTCTTGCTTTCTGCTCAGTAAAGTTTTCCATTTGGAAAGCATTTGCCTCAGAAACACCCACAGCTAACAGACTGAAAGCATTTAGAAACACGAATCAGGAAGACTACAGAAATATACTACACATGCCTTCACCTGCCTTTTGATGACGGGTATGGAGTTGCCAGTGCTCAGCAAAGGTACTACTTGTTTTCTGTTTAGGGTTTGTAGGTCAGATTTATCTTGTTAACTCATTCCCTAAAAAGCTGACAGCTTTGGACTTTTACTCCCTGGTGATCCGTGTCTGTAGCATTCATCCTTATTTCCCGTGTGGGGCTCAACACCTTTCACAGGGCCAGCCCTACCTTTGAGGGAAAATAGAAACCGTGCTTTGCGAACGGCAAGGAAAAGTGAAGTGATATTTGGCTTGATTGCGTGGGCTTTACGGAAGACGTAGCACATGTAAGCTGGGTCTGGAAGGATGGGTAGGGTTTTGAGTGCTGGTCTCGGACAGGAACACGCCTCGAAATAACAGCAGGGCCAGGCGCGGAGGAACCTGCAGCCTGCGTTCAGGTGACAGCTTTCCATTTTGACTGCAGTGTAGGTTTTGTGGGGGAAGCAGGAGTATAGAATGGTAGGGACCAAAGGGTGTTAGATGTTAAAACATTGTGGAGTTTGGACTTGAAGGAGGAAGAGGCCTTGGAAAAGATTTTGTAGCTGTTACCTACCACCTTCCTGTTCAGCCTGATCCCGCCCAAACTGGTTCACACACCATCTACCTCAGACATGCCTCGTTGCTTTTGTTCACAGCAGTTCCTTGAGCCAAATTGCCTTCCTCCAGTCCACCTTTTCAAATAAATGCTCTTGGAGTTTGGCTGTAGTCTCAACTTTCAAAACCTTCCTTGATTACCCTAGCCATTTATTCCTCCAAGTCCTGTAGTGCTTTTGTGGTTCTTTATTGTTGTGTATATTTCCTTTGTTAATTATTTCGTTTCTCCTACTGAAATGAACTTCAACTTTTTTACCTTTTTATGTGTTATCTTTCAGTCCTGGCTCTGTGTCTTACTTGTTGGGGGACTTTGGGAAATTTTCTTTACTTAACTAAGCCTCCGTTTCCACATTTTTGAAATGGACTTAGAAGAGTTGTTACAGGATTGAATTCAGTGCCTTTATGTGCATTAAGTGTTAAGTATTCCATCAGTGTTAGTTATTGTTATGTTATTATCACTTACCCTTGAGGGATTCTCCAAAGTTTGTACTTGCGTGTCCTCATATCCTGCTAGCCTGACCAGAGAGCTCCGTTTGCCTGGGCCTGAGAGGGTTCCTGTACTGTGGACTTTCTGTGCGCTAGCCAGGGTGACGACTTAGTCACCCTATATTCCACCCAGGCTCTTAGTAAATGCTTATTGATTTGTTGTTGTTGTTGTTGTTGTTGTTTAATTTAAAAAACCCTCACCCGAGGACATGCTTATTGATTTGAGAGAGAGAGGAACAGAGGGAGAGAGAGGGGGGAAGAGAAACACTGGTTCGAGAGAGAAACATCGATTGGTTGCCTTGTTCACACCTGGACCAGGGACCAAATCCGCAATCTAGGCACGTGCCCTACCAGGAATTGAACCTGTGAGCTTTTTTGATTTATGGGAGGATGCTCCAAGGAACTGAGCCATACCAGCCAGAGCTTGATTTAGTAGTGGCTGTTGTTTTTTAAAGAATTTCTTTTAACTCACTTTTTTTTTTTTTAAGATTTTACCTATTGTCTGGCTAGTGTAGCTCAGTGGATTGAGCACCAGCCTTCGAACCAGAGGGTCCCCGGTTTGATTCCCAGTCAGGGCACATGCCTGGGTTGCAGGCCAGGTCCCCAGTAGGGGGCGTGTAAGAGGCAACCCCACATTGATGTTTCTCTCCCTCTCTTTCTTCCTTTTTTCCCCTATCTAAAAATAAATAAATAAAATATGTATATTTTTAAAAGAATATAAATTCTAAGAGACCAGGGATTTTTCCTGTCATATTCACCCCATTTTTTAGCCCCATTCACATACTAGGTGCCCAACAGGTAATTGTTAAATGAGTGAATACTGTAGGAACATGTTCACAGGAAGAGTTAACCCAAACCTAGTCTGGGGCTTCAGGGAAGCTTCCGACAGTGACATTTCAGCTAAGGAAATTGGTCAAGTAAAGACTGTGCAAAAGGCAAGGTGATTGTGATTAATAGGTTAAGTGCAGTGGTTTTCAGCTCAAATGCTCACAGATAATAATATGAAGAGAATCTGCATTTATTTATTTATTTATTTATTTTGTTTCAATGTATGGTTGTCTTTTCCATGCCCTCCACTGGGAACCTGGTCCACAACCCAGACATGTGCCCTGACCAGGAATTGAACCAGAGACCCTTTGGTTCGCAGGCAGGCGGGCACTCACTCAGTCCACTGAGCCACACTAGCCAGGGCAAGATCTACATTTTTAAATCAGTGTCTAATGTCGAGCATGAATTGAATTAGGAGTCATCCAGGCAAGAGGTAATGGTGACTTGGAATAGGATGGTAGTAGTGGGACTAGAAAAATGTCTGACCTGAAAGATACTTAAGATACAAAATCAGTAGGATTTAGTAAGAGACTAGATCCATGGAGGATGAGTGGGGAGAAATCAAGGGTGATTGTCATGTTTTTGCCTTGAACTCAGTAAAGCTATATGAACTCTTAAAAAGGCCATTGTTCATTTAATTTGTGTTACTTGTTGTTGTTTTTTTTTAAGTATATGTGTAAAATCTGAGCCTGAAGTCCTAACCTCTGAAGTTTATTAAAGAACTTCTTTACCATATGGATCATCAAAACTGTTTGAGTTTTGACAAAGGTCTTCAGAGATCTTAAAATTCTTTTGCAAATAAATTATTTTATTTTTATTTTTTAAAATATATTTTATTGATTATGCTGTTACAGTTGTCCCATCTCCTCCCCACCTCCTGCCCTGCACACCCCTTTCCCCTACACTCCCCCTCCTTAGTTCATATCCATGGGTCATATATATGAGTTCTTTGGCTTCTACATTTCCTATACTATTCTTAACCTCCCCCTGTCTATCTTCTACCTACCATTTATTCTACTTATTCCCTGTACCTTTCCCCCCTCTCTCACTACCCACCCCCCTGATGATAACCCTCCATTTCTGTGATTCTGTTCCTGTTCTAGTTGTTTGCTTAGTTTATTTTTGTTTCTGTTTTAGGTTCATTTGTTAATAGCTGTGAGTTTGTTGTCATTTTACTGTTCCTATTTTTGATCTTCTTCTTCTTAGATAAGTCCTTTTAACATTTCATATAATAAGGGCTTGGTGATGATGAACTCCTTGAACTTGACCTTATCTGGGAAGCACTTTATCTGCCCTTCCATTCTAAATGAAAGCTTTGCTGGATAGAGTAATTTTGGATGTAGGTCCTTGCCTTTCATGGCTTGGAATACTTCTTGCCAGCCCCTTCTTGCCTGTAAGGTTTCTTTGGAGAAATCAGCTGACAGTCTGATGGGCACTCCTTTGTAGGTTACTGTCTCCTTTTCTCTT
>VMDR010001709.1:0-114482 GCA_007922815.1 Macrotus californicus
GTTCTAAATCCTTTGCATTTTTCATGGAGAACATAACCATGATAGAACTCTCCGCTTAGAAATTGCCAGCTGCCCATTATGTTTTCTTCCCCCTCATTCCCCCAAACTGTTCTTCTCTCTAACTCCAACTGAGATAATAACGACCACTTGCTGAATCATTTTTTATGTGACTTATTGATTTAACCTTCCCAAATTTGAAAGTAAGGAGTTCTACTGCCTACCTACGGCTTTCATGCGACCGTGTTTTCAAACACCATGTCCACCTGGGGGAAGGGTGGAGAATAAGGAACAGAAAAGAAGAGAGGTGGTAAACTGCCCCAAAGTCAGGAAAGTCACCGGGAGCCGGGGAGGCACAGAATAGGGCCACTGAACCCATCTTGATGAGTCAGGAAAGGTCCCCAGAGGAAGTGAGCCTGAATTCTCAACCTAAGCAAGTCTGTTATGCCAAGTTTATGACATTAACTGGGACAGAACGGGATCCTGAAATAGAGGATGTGCTTGAAAATCTTCCATCTCCAGGTTCTGGGAAACCCCCGAATTTGCCCAACTGGCCACTTTTCTCTGTTGGGGTGGCATCCCCACTGCTGGATGCTCAGTGAGGCAGGTGCCCATGCAACAAGGGGACGCGTGTGCCCTCCTGATCTGCCCCGGCCTCCAGAATAACAATCAGGGTTAAAATCACACCCAATTGAATGTAAACAGGCTAGAAAAGTGCTAGATCCAAGTGCTGAGGGAGGAAAGGGCTCTGAAAGGAGGGGCAGGACCTCCTTATTCCAGAAGGAAGAGGATGTCTGGAAACAGGTATCAAGGGTGCTGGATCAAGGGAGGCAGAATTCAAAGTTACATACACTCGAGAATGTTGATGTGGGGTCATTCCCCAGGGACACAGGATTTAACATCAGGACAAAATGGGAACTGGCTTGCAGGAAACCGTGGGCCCCATGAAGTGAGGCAGAAAGGCAAGAGTTGCCATAGCAGTTGGCAGAAGGAAGAAGGAAAAAAGGTCTCAGAGATGAGAGCGCACGAGAGTGGATATTTTACGCAAAGTCTAAACTCCTGTCTATGTTCTGAGATACTCCGTTCACCAAAGCAGTAAGGAGAGGGCTGTTGGGATCAAGAAGTGTTTGGCGTGGGGGGAGGGGGGACTTGCCTTGATAAACCAGGGCTAGACGTGCTGTCAGAGAACCAGGCTTTCAGATAGCAGCGCAAACACAGCACGTTAGAACAGTCGGAGTGGCGGGTTTCCTAGGCGGCATGTCACTAGCTGATTTCACTGCGAGGTCAGGGCTTGGGTAAGCAGGTGTGGACCGTGGTAGACACTGGGTGAGTTAAAACACTGACACCCGTCTGCACTGGTCGCAGTCAGCACTCTGTGCCTGCCCCCTACCCACGCGCCATTCCCCCACGACCGCAGGCTGAACCGTTGGCACAGCACTAAACAGAAGCCCATGCTGCCGGGGTCTGGGAAGGCCCTGGGCCGTGGTGGCTGTTCAGCATTTTGCTATTTTCAAGGGTATTAAGCTCATTATGAAGATTTGAAGAAAATGCTTAAATATTCATTCCTTTTATCCCATATGTTTGTACGTATCAACTCTATTTTAAAACCCCTGTAACATCTTTTTTCTTTCTTTTTTTTTGTATTATGATACATTTACAATATTCATTTGAAGGAAAGCACACCAGGTTGGTATGGAAGCCACAGTGTTCTGGAAAAAATAGGGCAGGGGATCGAATGAAAAAAGTAGATGACATGTTCTCTGGGTACACTCTGTGGAGAATATCAAGTGTATATGCAATGCTTAATTATCCACCTCACTTGCATTAATTCACAACTAATAAACAATTCTGTTTTTGCAAAGCCTTATCGTTTATGTTAGCACATCCCTTTGAATCCAAGATATTTTTAAGCTTTCAATAAAACATATATTTAAATCCTTCTATTTGCTGACCAATTATTGAAAATCATTGTCAGCAATACAAGCACTTTTTAATAATTCTCCCAAATCAAAGAGACTCCGGCCAAATATTCCCCAACGTGTGAAACAACAGAGGCAGTAGACGAAAATGAATCAGTGATGCTGTCTGGAATTTCAGCTTAATTTTTCGCAGTTGCTCAAACATTAATAACTTGCGAGCTGATCTTTTTCAACATGCAGAATCTGCATAAGCCTTTAAAAAATAAGAAGCTAAACAGAGACGTAGCAGCACACGGTAGGGAGAGTCCCAGCCTGGCAGTAGAAGAACTAGACAAGTGCAAGGCATCTAGGACTGTCGTGTCTATGCACGCCGAGAGATGACGTCCTGAGCGGGTCGCCGTCGGGCAGCTGACGGCGCCGGCTGTGGCACAGGACGACAGGGGTGCCGCTTCACACCTAATCAGAAGCGAGCGGAAACTGCTGAGTGGGTGGGTCAGGATGGTGGCTCTCTCACCCTAGGTTTGCACAGGCAGAAGCGAAGTGCCCAACAACTGAGTGCGGGGCCTATGGCCTTGTCAGAGTTATGCGAGAATTTGCAAAGGCTGAGAAACAAGCATTGAATTCTCAATTAGGAAATGATTATATGTGTGTGTGTGTATAAATGTATACACACACAAATATATATATATATAGTGTGTGTGTGTATATATGCCACACACACACACACACACACACATATATGTATTTTGCTTTTCAAAGAAATAGGGAGCAAAAAATATCCTGAAAAATCATGCTTGGGCCCTGACTGGTGTGGTTAGGTTGAGAGTCGTTTGGTAAAGAGAAAGGTCGCTGGTTCTCCTCCTGGTCAGGGCACATGTCTGGGTTGTGGGTTCAGGGTCCAGTCAGGGTGTGCATGAGAGGTATCTGATCCCTGTTTCTCTTTCATATTGATGTTTCAAGAGAAACATCTCTTTCTCCCTCCCTTCCCCTCTCTCTTACTAATGTGAAGAGGATAAGCAGGAGACCTAGGAATCTAATTTTTCCTGGGAGGAGAGGGGCACAGTATTCACCTACTCTACCATCCTGACTGAAAGCTGTCTGTACATGATTTTTCTTATAAAAACAATAACTGTAGTTTACCTCAGCTTGAGTTTTCTACTATTTGTTATCTGTTGTATGTCTTATTTCCTTTATCTGTGCAATGGGGGTTATAATATACCTACTCCATACATTTGTGGGGAGGGGAAGTTATCACATACCCAGTGTGGAAAGCATCCCCTCGCATGTTGTGCATGCTCACTAAACACTAGCCGTTTTGTTGAAGGGAAAGCCGCAGTACTTTTAGCCACGTAGCTTTGCTGTCTTGTAGGCCAAGGAGGCATGTGGAGCCTTGGAACTTAACTAACTTTTGTGACAGTGACTTTGTGGGAACATGGCCTCTCTGTCCCAAGCAACCCATTGATAACGGTTGAGGCATGTGTGCATATTTCAGTTGGGGACAGTCTGAATCAGGTGGTGTATAAGGAGTGCCCAGGAAGAGATGGCCATGTCTACTATTTTCTACACTAGGCCTTATCCTTGGAAGGTGGTTCAGATGGTGAAAGCCTCCCTCTCTAACCTTTCTTAACTTGACTGGAGAATAAGAGGCAAAGTGTTGAGAGGCCAGCCTGGCCGAGCAGGCAGGCACTGGAGCACATCTTTCCTTACTGGTCATGATAAGGATTCTGTTTTCATCCCCAAGGCAATGGAAAGCCATTAAGGGTGTTAAGGAGGACATGACAGATGATGAGATATGTTTCTAAGAAGATCACTGGCTGCCATGTAACAAATGAGCCATGTGGGAGGCTGAGAGTTTGCACAGATGTGAACACCAGGAAGCCCGCAGGTGCTCTCGCAGTGGTCTGGTGAGAATGGTCGTTCGGACCTGTTGTGTTTGTAGTGGAGTTCGGAGAGCAGACGGAAGGATGGGAGATTTTCTCTCAGAGGGTTGCATTCGGGTCCAGGCTGCTGTTCTAACATCTTTGACTCTGTATCCACATTAGTAAGGTAGGGAAGTTGTAGTTAATGCACATGGTGGCCATGAAATGTATAGGGTAGCTCAAAGAAATCCTGACACCGAGAGGTCCCTCAGCCACACAGCTTGGAGGAGATGTCACCAAGACTCAACTCAAGGTATCAAACCACGACAGCTTCCCCCCGAGGGCTGCCCTAATGATTCAATGAGGAGATGCTCGTACGATGCTTAGAACCGTGCTTGGCCTATACCCTGAGGTCCCACTACATGTTACCTATTGTTGTGGTTGTTACATGAAACATTCTTGGTAAATTTTAAAACATCATGATGAACGAGTTGGAAGGGAATCCATCAAACAGGCCATATGCCGAGTGTCAGCCACATATAGAACAGGGTAGTTTTAAAGTTCAGGTTGCGATGAGTTGACCGTGGCTTTACAGAGAAAAGGCAGAGGAACAGCAGCCTGTCTGGCAGGGATTTTCCTCCGCAGATGACGGTGTGTGTGCCCCTCACCGGTTGCTCCAGTGGTTTGGACAGGAGATGTCAGGAGGGATGAAGCTGGGTCGCAGTGCCCTTACCTGAACAAAAGAACTGAGCACGGCTCCCTTCCTGACTTCAGCCCACCCTTGTGTGGGAGTCCTCCATCTTTACTCATCCAAGGAGAAGGGAACAGAGGCCCCAGAAGGTTCACTTTGCAGTATCCTTGTCCAGGGCTTAGCCAAAGCAGAGCTGCTGAGAACTGGGCCCTGCTCTGGGCTGGGGCTGCGATGGGACGCATGGGTCTTGGTCCAGGCCTTGCTCTGAGATCCAAATGTACGTCTCTTGACTTTATTTAAAAAATAAAAATACACAAAGCAAATGGATGTGGGAGACCAGCGCCAGAATTAGATATGAGAGAGAGAGATCATGACCTCACGTGACTTGCTCTCCACGTCCACTGGGGACACGCCAATGCCGCGCTACAGGGTCCTTCCACATCGCCGCAGGAATGGCAGATGAGGAGGGCTGTCACTGCCTTCCCCACCCTGTCTTTCTTCACACACTCTTTGAATGAGCCTTCCTTTTTGAAGCACCAGGTGTTGGAGTGTTTATTTAGGTCAGCACTTGGGGGGTGGGGGGTGGGGGGGGGCTGCCGGGAAATCAAATTCCCCCAGAAGCATCTGCAGGACTTCAGCCCTTGCCCATAGCATACACCCCAAACGTATTTGTTAGGCTGATTAATTGCAACATTTGGAAGGGGTAGAAGGGGTCCCCTAGTTCCATTTCCAGGGGATAGTTGAGTCATTTGTTCTTGCCCAGAGTTCACAATGCACGTGACAGGAACATCGTGTGCCACTGTACCACAGTTCAGGTGGCCATAAAACTCGGAATGCAGAGTCGCAATGTGAATTTTCCATCTGCAAAAAAAAAAAATGGTCCATAAAGTGAGTCAGCAAGAATGTGTCATAAGTAGTACCGTCAAAGGATCCACAGGGAAAGGGCCGATGGCATTTTCACGGAGCATCTGCCACCAAAGCTTTAACCTCCGCACATACCCCCGTCACCTCACCTGAACGCCCATTCCACGAGGACCCGCCTCTCCTGCTTTGGAGTAACTGAGAAAGTGCGCTCAGTCTCGATTTTAAATACCATTAATTCCCAGCAGCTTGCAACATTACCATACCATGAACTGAAGCAAAATGCAAATTCTAATGCATTTCACAAAAGCACAGACTGGGTCGTAATAGAAAAAAAAGACAAGAGTAGCCACCTCCTATTGTTCCTATAGATGCACAAAGAGCAAAGAACAGAAATAATATGTCCCAGCCAGATGCAGCCTTCCTCGGTGACTCCGAAGGAGGTTTCCCAATCACATCTAAGGCAGAGGTAGCCATTAAATATAAACCTTGAAGGGTATTCTAGTCAAGTTCAGCACAGCCCTGCAAAATCTCCCCAGAACTGGCCTTGCTATTCAGGAGAGAAAAGAAATAAAGCATCATGATACTGAATAAAGTAAGAACAAACATTTTTTACCGCAGGGTGAGACTCCCATCTTTAAAAAAAATGTGCGTGTTGACAGGTGAAGGAAGCTAAGTGTTAGGTAGCGCTGTGCTGGCTGTGTCGCCAACCCAGGGGACTACGATGGAGTGAAGCCACCGACGTGGGGGCTTTCATCATGCCCCCCCGTGTTCCTGGCTCCTTCAGCTGGAACGTGTCTGGAACGCCATCCCCCGTGGGGCTTGAGGCTACAGGTTGTGTCTCTTTTTTCAACTCAGCACGAATTCAGAATTGTTTCATCTGTGTTCTGATGTATAATCAGAATTTTGACAAAACGATAAGAATATTTAGAACTCAGTGGAAGTCCACTGCAAAATGACACCTCCATGCAGGGAGCCCTAGCCGTGGGCATTGGCTCCTTCCACACCTTCCACATTTACAACTCAGACGATGGGAACGTTTAGTGCGGGAAGTCTTCTCACGCCCGTGAAAAGGTCAGTGAGCTTTACTTTCCTGCACTTGGAGAAAAGAGGACAAAAATTACAGTCTAGGACTTGAGAGTATAGGAGAAACGTAGGGGGTGTCCATTTTGCAGAAGAAAAGAAAGGCTCAGTTACGTCAGAGGCAGCCTTTGGTGGCAGGAGAGGCGGGGCTTTGAGGTCAGACAGCAGCTGGGCTCCACTTTTGAGGCCAAATCTACCAGCAGGTTACTTAGGACAGAGAAGCCTTGGTTTCTTCCCCCCGAAAAGGTGTAAGAATGTCTACTTCACGGGCCTCTTGTAAGGATGCAATTGAGTAATGACACCAAGTCTAGCCCATAACAAAGTGCATGAGGAGCATGCCATACATATATTCTTTGCCCCTCCTCCCTTGCCTTGGGTCACCCCTAGTCAGTGGCAGGATGGAAGTTATGGGACAGGTCTCTAAACTCCTCATACACAAGGCCCCGTCTTTGCTTAGCTGGGCTGAGCTGTGGGTGACCTCCTCAAAGACACCCTCCTCACGGAAGCCTAAGCAGCCAAGAAAATGCATCTCCAGTCCACCAGGAGGTGAAAGGGTAGAGTGGCAGAGGAGGCGAGGAGCCCAGTACAGGTGTAAGCCCACCTGCCATGCAGAGTAGCTCCTTCCCCATTCTCCGTGGATTCCATTCTCAGTGACCTCTAACCAACGAAAGGAGGTGAGCTCCCCACCGCTGACAGGTCTGTCCCTCGCTGTAAATGCTATGGGTAATTCCTAAGAAGCAGGCGTCAAAACGTTCACACTCACGATGGTCATTATGTCAGAACAGCATCATGGGGGGAAGGGGTTAACATTTATCCAGAGAGCACCTTCCAGGAAGGAAGCCCTGCTTTCAGCCAGACTGTGAGGAAGGTGTCATTATCCCCTGTACACACCCAGGCTCAAACATCAAGGAGATACACCTACAGGAAATAGGGTAGCCAGTGTCAAGGCCAGGATCACATCTAGGCATTCCTGACTTCAAAGCTCCGGCTCATCCACTGCACTCACAGCCTCCCGCAATAGTTCACGCAAACACATATTCGTTAAGCATGCTCAAGTGAAGCTTCAAGTATGAGCGGCTGGGATTTGAGTAACCTGACCATAACTCAGCGAGACTGGGCAACTGTCTTTAAAGACGTGCTATTCAGACCGTCCTCCATAACCATCATGGAGGCCCAGCACTAACCAGAAGGTTCCTTCGACTAGACAAGGACAAAATAGTCCTGGCTGGTGTGGCTCAGGGTACTGAGCGCCAGCCTGAGAACCAAGGGCACCAGTTTGATTCCCAGTTCGATGCCTGGGTTGCGGGCCATGTAGTGGGCACGTGAGAAGCAATCACATACTGATGATGTTTCTCTACCTCTCTTTCTTCTTCCTCCCCCCCCTCTAAAAATAAATAAATAAAAATTTTAGAAAAGGACAAAATAGCAAATCAGTGGAAGCACTTCCTAATTATGTTTACCTAGTGCCTTTACATCTCTGAGCCAGTCACAGTTACTTACAACCTGACATGACAATGAGGCTTTCTGGTGTCCTGTTGCAAAGCCCCAGGTGGGGGCTGCCCTTCCCCAGTTTGCAGTGGTGCCACACATCACAAGTGACGGTAAGCAGTCAGAGGGCAAAGATCTCCACATCGCTCTGCAAAACCTAGATCTGTGACCAGTGGTCACAGGACTGTCTCTTTCTCCCCTCAGGGCTCACAGAGCTGTGTTCTATTCATTACGTGTTTCCGGCCCCCACTGGAAATCAGGCTCTTCAGAGTATCCTGCTTATTTTTTCACCATTATCTCACATATGCCACGGGGCCGTCGATGTCCTTACGGTCCAGGAGTAGAGATTTGCATGTAAATCTAACACATGACATAATTATTAGAAGATGAGAATGAGGCCAAGATAAATCATGGAGAATAGGTAACGGGCATCATGTCAAATGCATACTAGAACGTCATTGGAGCTTTTTTTTTTTTGCTATCTCAAAACAACTTTTAAGGTCATTATCAGCGGATGGGAGGATCTTAAGTTGTGATTTTTATCATAATGCTGTCTTGCATTCTGGTTATTCTGGTTATTCTGGCGGGTTAGAGTGTTGTTCCTTTCTGGCCAATACAAGGATGATGCTTAGTGTTTCACACAACCCCCAATTCAGCCAGTTCAGTAACACTGGACAATGGGACAACTGAGCCTCCTGGTGTGATGCTGGTGCTGATGTTCTGGCTGTCAGGTTCCATGGTAGTCATACCCGGAGGCTTGCCAGCCCTGGACAAAATGTTCCTTTCTCGTATGCTCTCCAATTCTTACAAAGGTGTGCAATGACACTAGGGATGTCATCCAGGAGTCCCTGGTTTGAATTCAGTATCTTACTATGGAGCTAGGGACAGAGATGGAATCGGTGGAGTTTGTAAACATGCAGTTACGTGGTATTTTAAGTGAAAAAAATGAGGTTCTTTTTTGCTGAAACAAACACGACAATAAGTGTGTCCCATGCCCTTCCCAGAAGCGCTCAAGGAGATCAGGTGAAGTCTCAAGTTCAACTGCCTGTCCTCTGAAACTCTTGTTTCCTGTTCATTCACATCTTAGGCAAGAATGCTGTAAAAAAGGTCACTTCAACATATTATATTCTTTTGTGAGGACACCCCCAGGAAAAACGCATATCTGGTCTTGTAACAAGAACAGTTATGCATCTTCTGTATACCTGGCTTTTAAAAAATCTAATAGACACTGTCAATTAAGTTATGAGCTTTGTTCCTTTGGATTATGCACTAGTCAGTTTAGGGAGAAACTGGGATGTAGAAAGTACATTTTAAGCCTCATTTCTTGTTGCAATTTGTTTTTGCTTCTTTGGTGGTGGCGGGGCTGTGGGGGCGGGTTTTTCGTATTTTATATTCTCTTGTAGGTGCCCTGAAATCCTTTCTGCAATGTGGGGGTAGCATAAATTTTAAAAATGGGCCAAGAAGTTTTAGGAAAACTTCCCAGAACAGCATAGAAATGAAATCTGCATACAAAAATCAATGATATTAATAAAATATTAATAATAATAATGCTAGCTGACATCAGCTGTGAAAAGTACTGTTCTACGTGCTTTATATCCATATCTACATCCATACCCATATCTGTATTTTTATATTATTATTCCCCAAAGGGTCAAAACTGCTTTGAGGAGGACCATATGATACACAAACAGCACAGCTGGGGTTAAGCATCAAACAGTTGCATTAACGTGAATTACCCTGATTTGCTGTAAGCTTCAGGCAGACGTTAAAAACAAAACCACATCCACCATGCCAGGGAGGCGAGGGCCTTTGCATTAGTTATTTCTTCTTTCTGGAATATTCTCCCCCCAAGTGTCTGTGGGATTCCCTCTCTTTCCTCCTCATCTCTTGGCTCAGCGTCACCTTTTCTGTCACCCATCTATCTTATACAACAAGTAGCCCTCAGCACCCTGTCCTTTCCTTTTCTTGTTCACATATATTTGTTCTCTTTCTGACATAGCAGAAAATTTACTTATTAATTAGGTTTACTGTTTATATACTTTGTCCTCCAACTAAATGTAAGTTTCGTGCATCCAGTCTTTGTTGTTCACCACGGAATCCCAGACTGCTCAAACATTCTCCGTATTATGCATTCAACAAATATTTGGTTGAGTCAAGAAAAGGTATGTCCCTTCTGAGCACTTGAAGAAAAATGAAAATGTCAGAGCCGTATAAGACGTTTTATTCTCATCTGATTTAAAAAAATTGTTTAGTTTAAAATTTTTTTTTTTTAAGTAAATCTGTCAGGAATCTCACCAATCTTTTTTTTTTTTGCTTTTCTATTTCAACATCTATTATTTTAGTATAAATCATGTCTACCTGGCTTCCTACAGTACACTCCCGATTGCTCTCCCTGCTTCTAATGTTTCTGTACTCTGGTTTATTATGACCAGTATTTCCAGATAAATCTATAAAAAATATCACATTATTCATGGTCCAGTTAGAGTTTTGGGCAGGTACTGTGTCAAAAGTAAAAATAATAAGTAGTAATAATAATAATAATCCTTGTTTATTAGGTAAATAAAGACATAAAGGTAAGAATTTATGCTGGCATAATTATGGAAGTTTCAATATTATAATATGGGAAGTAAATAATAATATGTTCAGTGCTTTTTTTAACCAAATATCACATTTATTCTTCACAGCAATCCTACATGGTACTCAACATTATCCCTATTACTTCCAACTTACAGCCGAGGAAAGAGAAGCTCAAAAAGATCCCCAGTTACCAAGCGCCACGTACCTGTTAAGCAAAGTATGAAGGACTTGTGAACTCTGGTCATTAGGCATCGCATAACGACTTTCACTTGAACACACAGAAAATACATACATGTATATAATATACACACACATACTGATATCTAGTTTGATTAGTAAGTTTTTAACCTGAAATGTTTCGGAAGCTCTGACCTTTATGGAAGCTTGATGGTAAAATCGACACATGCATTTTGCATAGATTGTTAGCTCTTGTGTTTAAGGGGGGCCCAACACTCACTGACTGATTTTGAAGAAAATGTTCAAAAGCTTTTAACACCCCATGACTGCGTGCTAGGATTCAGAGAACTGGGGTTTGCAAGTTGAGTAATACACCTCTAGGAGAGACTTATGGCAGCTTATAGCTAATACATGTCTCCCAAAAATGGCGCCTCGGTGAGCATTGTTACAAATTCACTGTATCATGTAACAAAAGCCTGATTTCTCCTTTTTCTTAAAAATATGACTTCAGAGTCCTTGGCCTTCATTCTAGCTGATCTTTCAGGGAATCAAACAGATATCCCACTTAATTCTAATCTACAGACATTGATATATGACTTGTACAAATCAGAGACCCTATTCTATTATCCAAGAATTTGAAGGATACATTTATTTTGGTCTCAACTTCCGTTTAAATTAATTCCAACCTCAAAGCGAGACTTAAAATGCAAAAGCTGAAAGGAACCATAATCTAGGGATCCTCAGAATTTAATGCGCTTAAATAAGAGGTGCCTGTGGGGATACTGAGTCATGAACCTGCTTCCTAGCAAGCCCCCGAGGCCACTCCAAGGTAGGAAGTCCATGAACCCCACCTTGAGAACTACTCAGATTCATCGAACTCAATTTCCTTGTTTTACAGATTTGGTAGTTAAGGCAGAGAGAAGTGAAATGATTTAATGCAAATTCACACAGCAAGGAAGTGTCTTTGCAAGGTCTGGAGCGCTTGGCTCCTAGCCCAGCACTATGGAAACTCTAGTATCTCCCTGGATTTTCTAAAAAAATTCCTTTGAAGGATCTAAACGTATGATGGTCTCAGATTTGTTGTTGTTGCTGCTACTGAAGACTGGGCTCCTGCTTCTCCGTCCTTGAATGAGTTCTGAGCACTCAGCTTTCCTGGTCTATCCACAAATTCCTGCTGGGGGGACAACTGGAACATCTTGCTAATATAGACACCGTGGTACACGCTAACTGAGACCGCGGCTCTGTTTTATTATTGGGAATTCAGCCGTCAGACTCGTGCGGACAGGTAGAGTTTCAGGGAACTGACCGAGGAGAGAGGTTTCCTAAGACTTGCTTTACAGAGATATCAAGAACACAATGGTCTACAAATGCAGAAGGCAATTGGAAACGTGCAGAGAGGGCCAGTAAAAAACAAGACCAGATTATTCGCTTTTTCGCTCGTCACCAATCCACCTCCTTACTTTTCTGTCATAAACAGCTACCGAGCTTGATTGATCATCCCATCTGCACCAACAAAGAAAAAAAAATCTGAATTCCACGTTGACTTTAGTGAAGTACTGATTGCTGTAAACACCCGTCTGCTGCTGTTTCCTTCCACTATTCATCATAATTTCTAAATTTCTTGAATTTTTGCATCTTTTCTATCTTGTTTTATTCCCCCCCACCAACCCCTTCTTTTTTGACAACTATTTTCCAACAGGAGTTGGAAGCACACTTATCTAGAAATGCACAAATGCAGGCCGTGGTGGAACGACTGGGGACTCGTTTCCCATCTAAGGCTCACCTGGTGTCTATAGTCACTAATTTCTCAGCTCTCTGTTGCACATGTGCAGCTTCTTCCTGGTGAAATGTTTGGAGCCTGGGTTTCCCGGTCACCAGTGTGCTCTGCAGCCATGTTCCTATGCATCCTCAGGGAGGCCCCACAACTCTGGATACCGTTCTAAGCGCCAAACCTCATTAAGGAAGGTAATCTCCTGCCAAAAGAAGGTGTGTGATATATTCCAAACCAAATACAGAAGTTTAAAAATTATTTTCTATCTTCTTTTTATGGTAGGGAAATTTTTATTCTTTAATTATATTTTATTGATTATGCTATTACAGTTGTCCTGATTTCTCCCCCATACCCCTACTCCTCTCAGCACCCCCTACTCCCTCAGGCAATGCCCCCACCATTGTTCATATCCATGGGTCATGTGTCTAAGTTCTTTGGCTACTCCATTTCCTATACTGTACTTGACATCCCCATGGCTATTCTGCAGCTACCTATTTGTACTTCTTAATCCCTCACCTCTTCACCCATTCCCCCACACCCCTTCTCATCTGGCAACCATCAAAATGCTCTCCGTATCCATGATTCTCTCTCTGTTCTTGTTTGCTTAGTTTGTTTTTTAGATTCAGTTGTTTATAGATTTGTATTTATTGCCATTTTATTGTTCATAGTTTTGATCTTCTTTTTCTTAAATAAGTCCCTTAAACATTTCATATCATAATGGTGTGGTGATGACAAATTTCTTTAGTTTTTTCTTGTCTGGGAAGCTCTTCAATGGCCCTTCAATTCTAAATGATAGCTTTGCTAGGTAGAGCAATCTTGGCTGTAGGTCTCTGCTTTCCATGACTTTGAGTATTTCTTGCCAATCCCTTCTAGCCTGCAAAGTTTCTTTTGAGAAATCAGCTGACAGTCTTATGGGAACTCCCCTACAGGTAACTAACTTCTTTTCTCTTGCTACTTTTAAGATTCTCTCTTTATCTTTAACCTTTGGCATTTTAATTATGATGTGTCTGGGAGTGGGCCTCTTTGGATCCAACTTGTTTGGGATTCTCTGTGCTTCCTGTATTTTCATGTCTATTTCCTTCACCAAATTAGGGAAGTTTTCTTTCATTATGTTTTCAAATAGGTTTTCAATGTCTTACTCTTTCTCTTCTCCTTCTGGCACCCCTATGATGTGAATGTTTGACTGAAGTTGTCCCTGAGGGTGTTTATACTATCCTCTTTCTTTTGGATTCCTTTTTCTTCTTATTGCTCTGATTGGTTGTTTTTTGCCTCCTTATGTTCCATATCATTGATTTGATTCTCAGCTTCATCCACTCTACTGTTATTTCCCTTTAAATTGTTCTTTATTTCAAGCAGTGTGTCCTTCACTTCCGACTGGATCTTATTTATGCTGCGGAGGACCTCACTAAGTTCCTTGAGCATCCTTATAACCAGTGTTTTGAACACTGCATCTGATAGATTGCTTATCTCCATTTCATTCAGTTTTTTTTTTTTTTTTGAGTTTTGATCTGTTCTTTCATTTGGGCCATGTTTCTTTGCCTCCTCATTTTGGCAGCCTCCCTGTGTTGTTTCTATGTATTAGGTAGAGCCGTTTTGACTCCATGTCTTGGTAGTGTGGCCTAATGTAGTAGATGTCCTGTAGGGTCCAGTTGTATAGCCTCCCCTATCACTGAAGCTGGGTACTCGAGGTACACCCTTCATGTGGGCTGATTATACCCTCCTCTTGTAGTTGAGGCTTGGTTGCTGTTGGCAGATCAATGGGAGGGATTTACCCAGGCCAGCCAGCTGTAAGGACTGGCTGTGACCACTGACCACCAACCTCTGCCCTCTGTGGAGGATCAGCTGTGGAGGGGCAGGGCGGTGGTGCTCTGACATGGTCTGTAGCTGTCCACTGGGTACACTGGCCTTGGGGTTTCCCATGTGGTGCAGGCCAAGGTTAGCCCCCACCTGTGTTTTGCCTGGGGTACCCTGTCTGAGCTATAAAGCAATCTGTGATGGCTGCTACTTGTGCTGGGCTTGCAGATTCCCAGGTGAAGCCAAGCTGTGAATCTAAGCTGGCTGCTGCTAGTGCTGGGCCTGGAGCTCACTGAAGCCATCTGTTACTTGTTTGATAGGATTTAGGAAGTTGTGAAGCATGAGCCAAGACCAGCCAATCATATGGAAAAGCAGCTTGGGTGGGCCCATAAGTTGAATGGGATGAAGTCTCTGAGGATTGAGACAAGGTGGGTCAAACAGTATTAGCCAGGTTGATGGAGTCTCAGATATGGCACCAGCTTGCTGGCTCAGTCTGGATGGATGTGGTTTCTTTAATTCCATAGTTGTCAGACTTCCATTCAACTTGGTTTCTGACTCTTCTAAGTGATGGTTGTTCTATATTTTAGTTGTAATTTTGATGTGGTTGTGTGAAGAAGCAAGCCTTGTCTGACTATGCTGCCATCTTGACTGGAAGTATTTGCTATTTTCAATCACTCTCTTCTCTTAACACAGAGTACTTAGAACTGAATGGGCAGGATTTGATCCCATTTGGATAAGACGTAAACTTGCCTTTTTTTGTAGGTCAGTAATGATAAAACATTGATATATGTTCATGTTCTCAACTAGATAGCATAGGATACTTCCTCTTTTTAAATTTTATCTCCTATTGCTCTCAATTCTTGTTAGAGATTTTCAGTGTTGAAGGCTCATAAGCATTCACCACAAAGGCATTGTGTGGGGCTCAGAGCTGATGTCACAGCCAAGTACTTGGAGGTGTTGAAGTTATGCTTGATTGTTTAGGCCTCCTGACTTCATCCCCATTGCTTCCTGGTTGGAAGGCTCGTGCTCCTGTCCGTTGGATGAACACTTACTCATCTTCTGAGGTGTAGGTCATTTATCACTCCATCTACTCATCTTTTGGGGAAGGGTTGGTTTTTAAAAATTTTTTATTGAATGTATTGAGGTGACATTGATTAATAGAAGTATGTAGGTTTCAAGTGTACAATTCTATTCCACAGTCAAACCTTGGTTCTTAAACATCTTCCATGTCAAACAATTCAGTTCTTGACCAAGTTGTTCTGGGAAAATACATCTCGATTGTCTTAACAAAACTTCAGTTTTCGGTTCACAACCCCACAGCCCTTTCATGCTGAAACCTATGTGACCACTCATGTGTCTCTCAGGAGACAAAGGAGATTTGGTTTTCAAACAAATAGCTTCTCAAACAGCCTTCTGGAACAAATTAAGTTCAAGCACTGAGGTTCCATTGTGTATCATCTGTATATTGTATTGTGTGTTTAGCACCCAAGGTCAAGTCTCCTTCTGTCACCATTCATCCTGCTTTTACCCTCTTCTACCTTCCCCCATCCCCTTTCCCTCTGTCTGTTTTTTTCCTTAATCCCAGCTTTTTCCAGAATCTCCAGGGAGAATGGTACCTGTGAGTTTCCAGCTCAGTCCCTTAAGTCTTCATTTATTTACAAGTTTGTCTTCTCTAACAGATTGCAAGTTATGGGAAGGACAGTCTTATTCATCTTGTTATTTCTAACGCAGTCTCTGGCAGTCAGGAGGTGATAAATTCATGTTTGAGAAAGAAGAAAAGGAAAGGAAGAGGAGAACAAGAAATAATTCCTATAATATCATAGAGATCTTCCAATCACGTAATTTCCTGTGGGATGTCAGCGTTTGGAGAACCAACAATCAAATTTCCACCCCAGCATATTGAACTGGGAAGAGAATTCATAATGCCTCCGACTTCATTCTTCTTCATTACAAACCCAGGCTTTAAGAGAATCTGTCATTTTCTGTAGGACGAGATTCTTCTCCCCAAAGGAGATGGCAGCCCACTAGAAGCTAAAGGTCACTCAGCACAAATCCATTTACTCACTGGAAGCCAACACCAGATTATTAGCGCTACCTCATCCACTCCAGAAGCTAAGGGCTGGAGGAGCCACAGCGCTGTCAAAAGCAGTGGCCCCCACGATCCTTTCAGAACAGGACACCTCAACCTAAACTCAGAAGCAGGAAGTCCAGACCAACAGAGAGAAACACCTGGGGAGAGTACAGTGACCTTAGATTTCTCCCCTCTGTCCTCTAGTTTTCTAGTCTTGGAATATCCTTTATTGTGGGTATTCTCATTGCAGCGGTTCACCGAATTTTAGCTCATTTATTGCACTGTGCCCACATTTGTTGGACAGGACAAGGACCTCTGGCAGAGGCTGCTAAGCCACAGAAGCTGTACTTTACTGTAGCTGGGCCAATGGCCTGACAGAGATCTTTGGACCCCTGGACAATCATGGCCTCTTTGCCCCATCTTGGGTACGAAAGGACACTCCAGACTTGACTGTGGCAACTACATGTCCTGTGAGTGATCTCTAGGACATTATCAAAAATGCACATTACATTTGTCCAACTCTTTGCCAACATGATCTGCAAGCTCTGATTCGAGTAGTGCATTGCCCCCCGGCACCTTGTATGATCCCAGGCAGACAGTGTGGCTTCCATCGATATTTGTTGGATTGAATTGAAGAACCATTGGGATGGAACTGATGAAAGACTTTAAAATTAGGCAAGGGGTATTACTCAATTTTCCTTCATAGTCTGAAAAGGCTACTACTGATTTTGTTGTTGGAGAGGAATTGAAAACGTGAAAATAACATGTGAGGAAATCTCTCAAGTTGCTGATTTTGAAAGACTGAACTTCTCCTGCCAGAACACAAGATTAATTATGAGATCTCTCTCTCTCTCTCTCTCTCTTCCCCCCCGCCCCAGGAATAAGAGAATGATCTTAGGCAAATGAAGTGCAACAAAGTTCATAGAAGCTTACTGAATTAACTGTGTGTTCTTAGTCTCAAAAAAAACTAAACTAGATTTAAAAAAGGCTCAGGGTGTCATAATTCTGACAGATATCCCTGACTGGATAAAAATGTCTAAAAAATAAAATAAAATAAAAGTGCTCTGGAAGCATAAAAATTAAGAAGGGATCTCTTTTGGGGAAGAGAAGATAAACAAACAAACAAAAACTATTCTCCCCCAAATACTTTGAGGGTTGTAAAGTTGGAATGGTAAAGACACATGACATATTTGACTAAAATAGGTTATCTTTTAGGTTAGCATGCTTTCTCCTAAAAAAAAAAAATGCCAACACCCATATTTGGGGGTTTGTAATATATTATTTTAAGCAAGCAGCCAATTTTGTTATTTTCAAACTATTTCAGACGGTGCCGTATCTTAGAAAGCATGTGGGTTCCCTTCATCAGTCATCTGCTCTCAGTGGCTTACACCATCTGCTCTTCTTTATGTTCTAGAACCGGAGACACGGGAAATATGTGCATTTTCTTATATTAAACAATATGTCCTTTGGGCTGCTACTAGTTCTCAGAAGAGCTCAGTGAGATTGTGGGTGTCCCTGGGTTGGTCATGTTTGACACGTGGATGATTTGGTCTTGTAAATCAAAAATCTCCAGGTAAGGGTGCTTGGTAGTCTAGTGATAAAGCCCAGACCAGATGCTTAGGGCTTGTAAGACATTTAAATGTCAAAATATTTAAGCATTAAAAAATCCTGTTAGGGAAGGACTTCAAAACCTGTCAAAACTACACCACAAATGGTTCTGTAATAAAACATGTCCCCGAGCACAGAGTGAAGGCAAGGAGGAGGGAAAAGTTTCACAACTGTTTGGAGGGACGTTTCCATTGGGACACAGGTAGTAGCAGTTATAAGAAGCATCTATCACGTTGCATACAATTGGCCAAAGAGAACTTGTCCCTGATTTGGGTATTTCAAACATCTGAGTTTTAATTTCATATAACGGGAGTTAGCTCCTGTTACCAAGGAGACCATAACCGTATCCTAGGAATGGACAAAAATTATTCACACCTGCGATGAACGTTCATCTTATACCTGTTTTATGTCAAGCACCTTACAGTATTTAGAAGAAGACAGCTTTTTTTGGACAAGCTATATTGCAAACATGCTACCACGAACAGGTGGGCAGATTGACATTACAACTACTTAAACAACCCTGCCAAATCTCTACAGAGAAGGTTTTTAGGCAGCTAATAACCCAGAAAAATGGACAACAGTTAGAGGCCTGAGAGGATTACAAATAAACGAACATCTGAGCTGAAGAAGAATGAGGAACGCATGGAAACCAGCCGGAGATCTGAAGCCAGAGATCTAAAAGATCAAACCATTCTTCTCTAGAAGGAGAGAGAGAAAACAGGAGAGTGGAAAGGTTAAGTAAAAACAGAAAAATCGTTCTTTCCAAAGAGAGCCAAATATATATAGATAGATAGACGGAGAAAGCAAAGGATGATGGGAAAAGTAAGTTTGCCCTCAATTATTTTCCCTGGTGCTCCGAGAATATCTAAGGTAAATCCCTGATTTGGTGTGTATTGTATCAACAAATATGCAAAGGTATATTCTGGGAAGCTGGTTTAATACATAAACGTCAGTCCGCAGGTTCTCCGTGTAAGGGAGAGTGTTAGCCCCACCCAACGTGGAAGTCCTTCCCACCCCAGCCCGGCTGGGGGAGGGATCAGGATCTGCAGGGGAAGGGGCTTAACGTGGAACACTTTCTTCTGTGGATTCTGACTTCCTGCCCAGAGCGGAGGGCCCCACGTTTAGTTGGTGGTTCACTGAGTCTGTGAGAAGACCAGAGCAGATGTGATGGAACTCCCTAACTGGAGCAGGACCCCACTCACGTATCAGACTCCGTGAGGGCGGGTGTCTGTCTCCTTAGTCCAGGGTACCATGGCATGGGGGGCAGAGTTAGCACAGGAAGAGAGGACGGAAGGGGTTCAGCTCCCCGATTTGGGCAGGTGAAAGGGAACATTTCTCCAGGTTGGGAGCCAGTATCACAAAGATCTTGGTGTATCCCAGAATGGAGTTTCCTATGTCTGTCTAGATTTCTTTTTACTTTTTACTGGAGAAGGACCTAAAAAAGATCAGAGAAAACTGAGAATGAAATTTCAGAAGGGGCTTTCTTGGCTTGAGCAGAAAGGGCAGGAGGGAGAGGTCAGGCTGAGAGTTGTGTGTTTTTGGCCAGGGCCAATGAGAGGGGAGGGGGCCAGGTGAGTGTTGCTTCTTAAGGCACTGGAGTAGGGGAGGCGGGAGAGGGGGCGGGGCTGTAAGGCATGGTTAGCTGGTGATTAGCATCTCCATCCAACCAGGATACTTCAACCCTAGAGGAGGGACGGTTGGGGACGGTGAAGAGCCAGGAATGGCCAGTGCTTCCTTCTCGGAGTTTCACCCCTGCAAGGAGCTCTGTGTAGCGTGGGTGCTTGCTCAAGTACAGAGGCAGCGACGCGGAAAAGTAGGAAAACCCCAGCTTCCTGCCCTGGAGGGAGTCAAGGGAGGAACGGTGCCCTCTCGGAGGTTGGGGGGCCCAGGAGCCGGGAATCTCTGCCTCCATCCTGGCCTCTCAGAGCCAAGGAGCGTCTGCTTATAGGCTCAGTCCAAAGCCTTTCTTTCTCCCCGTGACCTCCTGCTGTTCTCGCCACCCCCAGTCCCGGAGGACAAACGCCCCACAGCTCTTAGCTCTCTCCGTGCCTTCTTTGCGGCGCACAGAGTAGTGGCCAAGCGGACACGGCTGCCCACTTCTCGACCGAACCTGAGTCAGGCTTCTCTCGCGCCCACTGGATGCTGACCTGGGAGCTTGCTCCCAGACCAAAGCCCTCACTACGACGCAGAACCGCTTCCTCCTTAGCTGCGTCCCCACATCCGTGGGCCCGGGAGCACACTTCTTGTCCTGCCTTGGTTTTTTCTCCCTCTTATCTGCCCTTTTCCCTTACTGCTCACTCCCTTGTGTCACAGTATAAATAGTATAGACACCGACTTCTGCTGTGTGTTGAGATGCTTACAGACGCCTAAGACCAACGTGTTCCCCTATGGCAGTCGCCTTTCTTCCTTATTAAAGTCTCTTCCTAAGTCTTGACTGGGTCTTCGCCGGTATTTAGCGTGTAGCTCAGTGACCCCGGGTAGATCTGAGCCGCAGCCCCCCCCCCCCCCCCCCCCCCCCCCCGCCCGCGCAGGCGGGAATGAAGTCTCGGGAGCTTTTGTCTGTCTCTTGGGAAAAGCAACGAGGCCTGAAATGCACCACTCGCTCTTAAACTTCAACTTTTCCAAGGGAGCATGGATTTCTAACCGAGGAGGTTCTAGGCTTGCGCTGTAGGCACCGCAGGCTGTTCAGGGGAATTGTTTGAAAAACACAGCTCCCATCCTTGCTGGGGCGAGGGGTACGCTCAGACGCGGTTTGGGTTAAAACCAGGAGCGAGGGATGGGACGGGCGAGGGCGTGTAAGTGACAGGTACGCGGCGAGTCCTGGGAACCCGCGTTTCCGTGGGCGAGCGCGGGCGGGGGAGGCGCAGGTGGTCGCCCAGCCTCCGCAGCCCGAGGTCCTGGAGCCGCGGCCGCGGTGGCTCCCGTTGCAGCAGCAGCCGCCGCCGCAGCGAGCGGGACGGAGTTAGGACCGCTCGGAGCGCTCAGGTCTCGGGTAGTATAAGGTTTGCCATCCTTCCACTTGCTGCCAGTTGCAGAAGAAGATCCGCTTTTAAGTGAAACGTACACGCCGCCCCTCCGCGGGCTGCGGCTTCCCGGGGCTGGCTTCCTCCGGCGCCCCCCGCCCCCGCGCTCACTGCTGCCTTTGCACGCGCCCCTAAGTTTGCCCGGAGCTCGCTTGGCCACTCGGAGCAGGTCCGGCCGGGCGCGGCGGGCGGGGCGGGGAGCCGGGCGCCGCAATCCAGAAGCGTCGTGGGCCATGTATATTTCATCAAACGGACTTTGGGTGCGTCGCGTCTCGCAGCCATCAACGCGATGTGCAGTGACATTTCTGACTTGAGTGGAGGAATGCGCGAAGGAAGCCTGGCAGGACCTGGTCTGGGAGGATGTTCTTGGCGCCAATGCTAATTGTCCTGATTTCTGTCCCTTCGGACCCGGCGCAACGTCTTCATCTGAAATAAAATGAAAGCTGTGCCAAGCCGGGTAGAACCACCGGGCTGCTGGTTCTGATCCCCGGGAATCAGGAAATCGTCCTGCAGCTTAATTTAAAAAAAAAAAAAAAAAAAAAAACGAAAAAATTAGAAATAGGAAAAAAAAAAATCCCTCCGTAAAAGTTTAAGGCGAGAAGTGGCACAGGCAGTGGCGCGAGGAGGCGCGGAGGAGAGCGGGCAGGCGGAGACTGGGCTGCGAGACCTCCCGGCGGCTGCGATTCCATTATTAATATCACTCGATTTTTGGAGGGAGAGGCACCTTTCCCGTCCTCGCTTCCTCTCCGCCCACCCCTGCTCCCTCCTCCTCATCTACCTGTCAAAGTCACCGATCTTTTGCATTTCGGAAGAGGACGTCAACGGGAAGGAATCCCCCCCTCTCCGCGAGGGCTCCGAGAGGGGGCGACGCGCCGGAGGCTCCCCCCAGGGGCCCGCAGGCGAAGGTAATTAAGCGGCGGGGAGTGGCGGGCTGGCGCGGGGCTCGGGGCGCGCGGAGTCCCCTCCCGCGGCGGGCCGAGCGCGATCGGGACCCCGGGGCTGCGACGGCGCCGGGTACACTCCCCGCGCTTCCTGCTGCCCCAGCGGTCCTCCCGGAGGCCCGGCGGGGGCCGCCGCCGCCCACCCAGCGCCACCCGCGGGCCCCGCCGCTGCGGCCGCCGCCCGGGGTGCACCAGGCTAGGCTGGGCCACCGCCCCGCGCCGTCGGCTGGGCTGCCGTGGGCGCCAGGGCCATCGGGCCACACGGTGAGTGCCGCCGCGTCCCCTCTTCCAGCCCATCCTTCAGCTCCTGTTCCCCACCCCCCACCCCGGGCTGCCCCTCCCTCCGGCTCCCCGAGGCCGGCCTCCGGCGGGTGGCAAGGCTCCGGGTGGGCGAGGAAGTTTGCGGAGCGCCGGGAGGAGGCAGCGCGCGGAGCCCCTGCGCGAACCACCCCCCGCCCCGCGCACGCCCACCCCCACGCTCCGGGCTCCCGGGTGTGCGCCTCCGCGGGGGACGCGTGTGGTCTCCGGAGCCGGACTCTGGGCCGTGCCTCCGCGGACAGGCACACGGCACACTCCTCCACCCCGCACCTGACCACACACCGCGCACTGAAGGGTCCTTTTTTTTCTTTCTTTCTTTCACCAATTGTCTTTGTTTGGGGGGAAAAACTTGCCCTCTTGCCGGCCCCGTGCAGCCGGTGTTCCCACGTTGAGCTTTTGAAGTTCCCTTCATTTAATCCCCTTTATTGGTGCGAGATCAAAGCTTTACTATGCTATGTTTTGCAGCTGGGGAGAAGGGGAAATTCAAAGAGGGAAGGACTTGGTGCGTGGGGAGGCTGTCTGGAACATTTTCCCAGCTTCTTCACTGGCATTGCCTTAATCGGTTGATGGATCTGCTCGGGAAAATGAATTGCCCTCCCGTATGGATCTGTGGATATCTATATATACTACAAATAATACTGAATATTATTGGGCCCAAAATAACCGATTAAAGGATTCATACACGGGAAAACTTGGATACAAAAAGAAACTGCGCCCTCTGCTGTTTATTTTAGTAACCTTACCTGGGGACCCTTTTTTTTTTTTCTTTTTCCCTCCCCTTTTCCAGAAATCCACTTAGGAGGTTGTTTTACCGGGCCAGGGAGGAAAATTCCTAGCGGGGATTTTAAAGCAGCTTTATTTGGAAAAAATCAGAGATGCGTTCTCCATCCTATAGATTTCCAGAGAGTAGAGGTTTTTGCCGCCCCCGCCCCCCATCTCCTTCCCCATTCTTCCCTGAGGGGGGCGGGGCGGGGGGGGGGGGGGAGAAGGGGATGGAGCATCTCCTTCGCACAGTTTGTCAGTTTAAGGAATGGGAAATTCTGAGTAAGATTCAACATTCTGCTACACTAAACATATGGTGTATCCAGCAGTAGCTGTGCTCTAGAAATAAGGCCCTATTTTATGACCGAAAATACTAAAGTTTTCTTATCTTACAGAAATGAAAATTAAAAAAAAAAAACAAACCCAGAAGGCTCTTCCAGCAAAAACCGTTTCTTTAAAACATACTTAATGGTTAAGATTGTCAGGATGAGTTTTGCAGACATTCTCTCGGAGGAGGGGAAGTTTGGGGGGACTTGTCCAGCCCTTGAAGAGCATCCATAACCCCTGGGGTATCAGCAACCCCTAGTTTCGTGAAGTACTTTTGAGCTGTGTCACTTTTGAATGCCTAATGTGCCTCTAGCCCCTTCTCTTTGGGGGGACAAAATAGCTCCGTATCTGTCCAACATTTTTTTGGAAGACTAGCAACTTTCAATTTTTTATTAAAGACAGAATTGGGATGTTTGCATGCGGAGCACAGCACACGGAAAGAGACGCACCATGTTCCCCATGCCATGCTGTTCCAGCCTGCATGTGTGAGGGGTGTATTTCCTTTCCCCGGTGCCACGAAATGAGATGTTTCACTGCTCGAGACCAACATGAGGCCACTCAGAATTCCATGTGTTTTGTCTGTTACTTTGGCAATACTTCCTGTGGTGAAATTTAAGCAGGGCCATCTTCACATTTTGTAAGAAAACACTTTATGTGCACAGAAAGCTGCTTTTCCTATTGAGATTTTTGTTTTGTCGGCTTTCACTGGGCATGGGTGTTAAAGTGGTGCAGGTCACCTTTTTTCCAGAGGAGGCCGATGATGTACCTCACAGTGTCCTTTTGCATGCTTGTAATTGGGGCAAATACCTGTCTTTGTCTCCATTGCTATTCTGAAGAAAAAAATCAGGTAATATGCTTAAAAAAATTACACTGTTACACCTTAAGTTGGTATGTTTTCTAAGAGTTGTAAGATTTCCAGAGAGAGTTTTAGTTACAAAAACCCCAAGTCGCTCGGAAAGAAATAAAATTTCATCCAACTCCAAAAGTTAGTTGTATGTTCACAGAAAAATGTGTGTGTGTGAATTGTATTTCACATCAGTAAGAGATTTTGCATACTTTAAAAAATAATTTTATCTTCAGAACCGAGTTTTGCTTCAAAACTTCGGGTGGGTGTAGTAGACTTTCTCACCTGTCTTTTAAGCCTTAGATCTCCGAACTTCCCCACAGAGGAGGGCCGATTTATTCACGAAAGGGCAGATTTCCTCAAGGCGGAACTGATTCTGAAATGATTTTGTGTATTATCCCATCTTCACACGTCCTACCGAATATATACTGTCTAATTTCTCTCATGAGTCTCCCCTCAGTGAAAGCACAGGTCTTTCTAATACTAAGATGTGCTATTTGGTTTGGTTAAGAATCTCATGAAAGGCAGTTGCTCATGAGACCCAATCAAGTACGAGTAGAAAAAAAAGTGTCAGTCGTGTGGCAGAGCATGTTAAATTCCTCATGTTTTGAGAGACAGTTAACAAAAGGAGAGAGGCAAGTGTTTCCCACGAAGATGGAAAGGAAATGTTCCCTTCGCAGCCAATAAATAAAGGCAGGGAACATTCAGAATCCGTTAACTACCTCATCTAGTCAAGCTCATGGGCACCGTGTGGGAAGCTGCTGAGTTTGATAGGTTATGGGATTTGTATGTATCGTTCTTGCCTTATCTTTTCCACTCAATGGAATATGGTGATAGTCTTTTTGTTCCTTCTCATTCAGAAACACGTGTATTTATAAAGCCCTTCATGGCGATGAGGGATGAGTCAGTAGCTATCTATTTCAGGTGCCCCTGAAGAGATGAGTATTTCTGGAACAAATAGCCTACTAACACCACCCCCACCTCGGAACAAGATTATATAATAGAACTAAGGTGGAAAGCCAGCTAGAGTTTGTGGATTCGCTCTCAGTATTTGCCTCTCGGTTGATGAAATTGGCAGTTGGTTTTGGAATATAATTGTCCATGATTTTGATCATTATTACTTCCACGGAGTATCTCGGGAAGACTTTCTTTTCTACTGAAAGAAGGGGCCCGTGCAATACCCTGTGCGGAGTTAATTCAGGGAGGAAGGGAGCTAGCTCCAGAGCCCTGGAGGAAGATAATGTTCCATGTATGCAGGGCCACTTGATAGCCCATTTTAGTCCAGATCAATAACACCCATCAACGTGAGGGCATGGCATAATTTTACATTTTTGCACCAGCTCTGCAAATTTATACAGCAGGTCCAAGGAGTTCTCACCGCCTATTGGTGGGTGTTCTTATCCAAGGGGACTCCTCGATGCTTTAGTGCACGGGTAGAGATGGTGGCGCTGTGTGATTTGCAGTCAGTTCCCAAGGTTTGCAAAGTAAAGAACTAGAATGGGAGCTGGGAACAGTTAGCGTCGGAGATGCGCATGCCTGAGACAAACTCAAAGCCCAGTCACTTGGCAATTAGTTCCAGCCTGGGCCAGAAGGGATTAGTTTAGTGCATTAAATCCCCAAACGTGTCATTGACGGTCCTTTGATCCTCGTAATTGGTGCACCTAGCTCTTCGCTGCCATGATCCAGCTTTTAAGAAGCTATTGATGATTTTAACCTGGTTGAAAGCATAGCCAGATGGAGACAGGTGCCATGAGGTAATAACGGACGTTAAAAAAAACAATGTCTTCACGTTGTTTTATTTCCTTTGAAAACGCCATAATTCTACTTTAGGGGAAAATCTCTGATTTTGACAGAAGCTTCTTTTTTACCGTGTGCCACAAAAGTTCCTAACTTAAATTTCCTGTTAGTTTTATGTTAAGAGGATGTTCTTTGACGTGTGTGTAGCACCAAAAAGCAAGGGAAGCCTGATGTGAAGGATAGACGGTAGGTGACGCACACGACAGATCTAAAAAATGAGAACGCTATCAGATAATTATGCTAGAGAGCGGCTCAGCGACCCCCTGCTCCTGACCTCTGCGTGTGGCGGTCAGTGTCTTTCCTGTGTCAATGGGAGCTCGTTAAATGTAAATTCTGCAGGCCGACTGAGCCATGCCACATTAATGCTTGCCAAGGCTTGACATTTTTAATACATTAATAGTACGTCTGTAATGTAATGGAAAACTATTAATCACAACTGGTTATGTGCCAGAAGTGTAACCTATAATTGGCTGCTTCTTGTCAAGAAAGTCTGTTGCACGGGCCTGTGAATGCCTGGGATTCAAATATCTTGCACTGCTCTGCATTTTCCCTTGTCAGTTCTGTAAATTCGATCAGCGGTGTAGTCCATAATTCTGCGTAATGGTCATCATTATAATTCTGCTATAGTTTAATGAGAAGCCATTACAGTGGGATTGCTGTTGGGTCAGGAGACAGTAACAGGTCCCCATGCAGTTTCGTCGTGTCCCAGTGTTTTTGCTGTGTATGTATGGTCACCTTTTATTTTCTGGTTACAGGAAGCCCACAGGTAGATAGAGACAGCCACCGAGAATCAATGGAAAAAGGTCGTAACATCCACTGGTTAAAAAAAAAAAAAAGAAAAAGTGAAGATTGATCTCAGGGAGATTTCAAATGTATCCTTGGGGGTCATATTTTAAAAATAATATTAGGGATTATCTCCTAGTGCTCAGTCAGTTCAAAGTCCGTGCCACCCATTTCAGGTCTTCAAGAATATATTGTCCTTCATAAGTTAGTTGCTATGAATTAGGAACTAAGAGTTGAAGTGAATAATTTCTGGTCTAGTGGAGTTTATACTGCTTCGGTTACAACACCCCTCCCCCCCACAGCCACCCCCACCCCCATCCCCGACACACACCCTGAAAGTGTTTATCCTGGCTATATAACAAAGTAATAAACCCCGTTGAAATATGCATCTTGTTGGAAGTTTCTGAAAATATCAGCTTACATATACTGATGAATCTGCAAAGAAAAAAAAATCCACCAAAAACCCAGAAGGCTCTAATAGCCACCATACATGCTTCCCTGTCGTGTTTTTCGTTTTGGCTTGAGATTTCAAACTGTGCTCAGCACACCGTAGTCGTTATAAGGAAGAGGCAGATTCAAATCGGCAGCTTATCCATGTTCAGACAAACCGCTAATTATCGCTTTGTAGGAACTCAAATATTCAACTTTTCCTAATAGAAAATATCACAATTTGCAGCTGTATGATAACATTTTATGAATGGGATATAATGAAAATTGTACTTGCATCCATAAAGCAATTATTATAAATTACTTTGCTATGGAAACACAATTCAACCATCTGCTGGCATTTCATAGTTTCCGTGGCTTGGTTCACTTTAAGATGGCGCAGTATTTAAATATAGTGGATTTCTTCTATGAGATTGCTTGAAGGTAGCAAACGTCCATACTTAAATTCCTTCGTGTGAATTGAAGGATCTCTAATGGCATTTTCTAGAACTCTGGGCCTTCTGTCCTTTTTCAGTGGTTTAAAAAGAATTATTGGGACTATGACAACTAATGAAGCAAATACACTTTTGAAACCTGGGGTCCAAATTCTGTCAGCTTTTAGGGACAGACAGCACTGTCCAATGAGAAAAGTAGCCAGTTAAACTCACCAATAACATACACCCATCGCTATGGAAGCTGCATTATGCGTTAACCAAAAGTATCTTTAAATGGTAATTTTTATTTTCTCTTAGAATTAGTGCCGTATTATTCTGCTTCATGGCCTGTTAACTCACCCTCCGCCACTTTTAAATGTGCATTTTAAATTGTGTTTTACTACAGAGCTTTTCGTTTTAAAGCAGCGTATAATATTTGCCTTTGGGACAGATTCTCTTCTTCTGTTACAGAAAGTAACTGCAGAAGCAGGTGTCGTGTCTGTAAAAAGTTGTAAGAGAATAGAGAATTCTTAGCGAAGGAAATTTGCTGCTTTGGTTTTATTTGGAATCTTTCCTGTGTTGCAGAGAGCCAAATTGTCATCATGACTAAATACAACCGAACAAAAGATGCTAAATTCCCCCAGTCTACAATGGGCCCCTCCAAGGGACAGGCTAGGGACGCCAGTGTTCTCTGCAGCTAACAAAAGCTAAGAAACAGACAAGGAGTTTTGGAGATTTTTAGGGCGAGACAAAAGGCATACAAGTGGCTGTCACTTCTTTGTCATTGTTATGAAAATACTCACTTCCTCCGTTGTTCTGGAAGACTTTCTAGCACGCCCAGCTGGGAGCCTTGTTTCAGCCCAGCTGCTTGCTCTCGGTGTGGTCAAAGTGGAAATGGAATTTTCGAAGTGAAAACTTGTGACTCCCCTGGAACACACACACACACACACACACACACACACACACACACACACACACACACGTGTTGGTTTTCTGCAAGAGTTCAATCCTTCCTAGTGAAATTCTCCCCCATGGGAATGATCTCTGTGGCCTGCTCCTTCCAGCAGAGCAGCGAGGCAAGGTCATCAACTTGCTTTGTCTTGCATCCAGCCTCCCCTGTGTCAGCCTCTCCTACATGTGGTAAGGTATTGATTCTGGGACAGTAACTCTTATTCTTCCTGTTTCTGAAAGGGTGTTGGTGCCAGAAGGAAAGAAGATGGTTGATGGGGAGCAGACACCAGGCTGGAGACGGGCACCCTCGTGCTTCAAGTACTGACATCTGAGGGCGAGGAGCCCTCGGGAGCTGTGCACGCCCAGGATCTGTCTCCGAGGGGTTATCGGATGTACAGCCAGAGAGCCATCCTTTTGCCGAGTCGTGACCTGCGACTAGACATCTTTTCCAAACGCCAAACTAGACCCCAGTCCAATGGACAACGAAAAACCTGCAAGCGTCTGTTAACGCCGAACGCCCAAGTATGTTAGCCTGTCACCAAAGTCCCTGATGTCCCTGAACACGCACAATCTCTCAACCCTTCACGTTCAGTTTTGGAATCGACTCTGAGGTCTCATCCTCTGTTTTTTTTTTCTTTTAAATTGAACGCTACTTACGTCTAGCCATATATGTGTGTATAAAGTAGACATAGCCCACGGAGAAGCAAGCCCTGCGTTAATTCCCCCCCCCCACCCCCGAGGATTACCAAGAACTTAGAGATGTATTTGTCAAGATTCCTATCGATTCACGCCCTCTGGGTGACGGTGTCGTCTGTGATGCAGCCCTACCCGCTGGTGTGGGGACATTACGATGTGTGTAAGACTCAGATTTACACAGAAGAAGGGAAGGTTTGGGATTACATGGCTTGCCAGCCGGAATCCACGGACATGACCAGATACCTAAAAGTGAAACTGGACCCTCCGGACATCACCTGTGGAGACCCTCCCGAGACGTTCTGTGCAATGGTGAGGCATCCCGTTCGAATAGACTATTTCGTAGTGAGTGGGGGCTTTGGTCCACGAGTACAAATGAGGTGAGGTAAAGACTCAGCCTGGGTCAGGCACTGGCTCGGTGGGGGTCGGGGGAGGCTTGGGGGCCAGCGGGCCAGCTGTGTTCTGCGTGGGAGCTTATACCATCCGGAGTTACAGTTCCTGGTGCGATGGGGGCGCTGGGTTCTGAGACTTTTAAGCACGACCCTGGGTAACAAAACCAGTTGTACCAGAGGCTAGTGGACAAAAATAGGAGTTAAGTTCCTTCCTCTGGATCTGATTGGCATTAGAACGAGACGCCCTGGAATGGAACCATGTGCTGGGGGCCCTGCTGTACCACCCTTTGGATAGGCAAAGCTGTAGAATCCGTCGTTTTCGCAGCGTGAGTCTTTTGGGGGATGAAAAGGTAAACGCTATGTGAAAAGTTTACATTGGAGTGCCACATTGCCTTTGCACTGGGGACATTGGTGAACACATTCCTGTGAGGTGTTAGTATAAGAATTTGGTGATTAAAATGAGGCAAACCAAAGGGCTGAGCAATTCAGATCGCATGTTCGTTGGGTGTAGTCACTGAGGATTTTGTTGTTGTTGTTGTTAAAGGTGGTCTTCCTTTGATACAGGAGCTGTGACTCCGTTTTTCACATAACAGATGTAATCATATGGCGGATTTTAAGAGTATTCTTGCCTAACTTTTATGATCTTGAACCTGGCCCAGGCATTTTCAGGAGAGTGAAACTGTTCATCAAAGCAGCATCTGTTCTCAGTCCCCAGTGAGTTAAATTAGCATAAGATCATCCTAGGCCCCACACTGGAGAGAAGGTTTTGTAACAGGAAACAATTTTGAGCAATAAAGAGTGTCTTCACCTAAAAGCCGAGGGCCTGCCATTTTTCAGAAGTGCCTTCCGGGACTGGTTTGAATTATAGTCTAAACCCAGTTTCGTGCGGAGGGAGAGAGGGCATGGGGTGATTAGGTGTCGCTATGACGAAAAGGCCCTGAAAGACCAAATATTTCAGAGGGAACCTGGGTCTCCGGGAGGCAGGCAGGCAGGTAGGCAGGCCTGCGCTGTACAAAGGATGCACTTTGGAAACGAGACTTCCAGCGGAAGAGTTCATTCCAACACAGCAAACCTACAAGAAGTCTGTGGAAAGAGCAGGGGCATTTGTTGGCTTTATACAGACCTTTAATCCTCTTTCATCAAAGGTCAAGTTTAAAATCTCATTGCTCATCTGGGGGAGATGGCTGTACAGGTGAGCGGTGGTGGGGTCTTCCACCCCGCACAGCGGAGCACGAATTCTGGGCCTGCCCTTCCCGCTGCGAAGAACACTCGAGCTCTGTGAATCGGTTCTCGTGCACCTGTAACCATGTGCCACTTCTGGGCTTGCTTAACAATTTACCGTCTAAGTGAAATAGCAAACCTCCTTGTTCAGAGGGCCGTTGTCACTTGCACAGGCCCTACGTGGTGTGTTCAAGGGGTGATTTCAGTGTGTGGCGCCCCTGACCTCGGCCTCTGGCGAGAGAACACCCGCTCCACACTGTCCAGGCCTGTCCTGCTCAAGGGTGTACTTGGCGTCTTCCCCATGTCCATTTCTCCCAGCGTTAGTGGGCAAGGGGGCATCATAGAACTTCTCCAGCCTGCCTTTCACCGGGCCAGGGCCTAAGGGCGTTAAACAGGCTGGTTCCCACAAGCCCACTGGCTAAGGAATGTTTAGAGACCCAAAGGGGAAAAAGAATCCAAATGATTCCTCCCAGTTCGTCCCCTGTGGTCACCTGTGTGCTTCTCATGATCACGTGAAATCCCACAGGAGAGCCTTTCCAAAAGGCTGCATTTCCCTGGGATGTCAGTGTATGGAAGCCTCGGTGGATTTAAGGTGGTCATTGAGCTGAACCTTTCTTGGAGGGAGAGGGCAAGGCCGGTGAGGTGTTGGCCATAATGTGCATGCGATTAGTGTCACGGATTGAATAATCTGTCCCACAGTGCAGACTTGGGGACTCTTCGTATGCGTATTTCATGCCAAGTCACCAATGACAGCCCAGTCTAGAAGCATGTTCTCAGGGCAGGTGCGGACTTCCCCTAACGCGCTTCCGCGTGCGGGTTTCTGACCCGAGGCAGGGGGGCTGCCTCAGGATAGAGGATGCTGACATGTCAGGCCTGTTGAGGGGCTCCATGGCCCAAGGTCTAATGGGAATCATAAAGTCATCTGTGTTAGGATTTTCACGCTCTCTTCCCTGCTCACTCAGAGTTGCCCATGACAGCGGGGTGGCCGCCCTAGAAGCACCGTCACCGCCCACACCAGCACCAGCGCCGCTTAGCACTTCTGTGTAAATGTTTGCTGCAAAAGTTTCAGCCATCCCCTGCTCCGCTAGCTGGCATCCTTATTAGCTGCTATGATAGCAGTTCTGAGCGCCATGGGGATGTTTGCCCAGAGAAGGACCCTCTGATTCCCATGGCCCATTTATTGTATGTAAAGTTGAAGTTCATTGGCAATGTGTTAGGAGTCTGTGTTACTGCTTTTTGCATTGGCTTCATCATCCTTTGCCATCTATGAATGCTGCATTTTTACTTCAGAGTGAACATTTAGGAGAAAAGGACCACGTGATTCCATTTAACAATAGATCTCTGCTTGTTAACCTCAATGCCCTCCTTTATAACCCTTTCGTGTCTGCTGATTTTAAATTGTTGCCTATTCATGGGACCAGCATTTTCAACAGGAGTTTTGTGGGAGAACTCTGCCATTTCTACTCAGAATAGTAGAATAGAGGATGACAGAGAGAGAGAGAGATCGATATACACATCTCTATGTATGAACTGCGTATCTTGAGATCACACATTTCCTTTTTAATTTAATATATTTCTTTGAAGTTGTTAGTGGCTAAAAAGTAGCTCTGTTTTTGCTCAGGGGGAGGACCCTGAAGGGTAGAGGAGGGTTGAGCCTTCTGTCTCAGGCTGCATTTCCATGGTAGCATGGGCCCCAGCCTTCCCTGAGCCAGGTAGAAGCTTCAGGTAGGGCAGCGGGATCAGTTAACACAGACCACCTGGCAACTACAGTTTGTCCTGTTCACATAAAGAGCAAGTGAGGTGACACGAACCTGTGTGTCCAGCTGAGTGACGACACTGCGCCTTGTTCTTTGCCTTCGGACAAACAGAGATGTCATATGGCCGCACCACGCCCTGGTGGCTTAGAAATGGCCAAATTATCCGCCATTATCTGCAGCCTGTAGCTGATTTTCTGGATCAGTTAAACACAAGCCTTGAAAAGCAGCCTACAGACAGAAGGAGTCATGTGCGTGTGTACGATTTATGGCCCAGAAGTGCTGATGGTGGCAGAAATGTGAGCTCTTGAGTGTGGCTGTGGATTTCAGAGCCAATCAAAACTAAATTAGGAAACAAAGGTTATTAAAAAGTCTTCTGTGCATGTAATTTTGGCATAATATTATGAGGTGGACATTAACTGTTCCCCTTGGAGACTGTAAGCATCATTAATGTAGCATGCCTTTAATTACAAGTAGGCTCATATTACTAAAAACATGGAGAAAATAAAGTACTCTGAGGGGTCGTTAGCAATACCCTCATTATGTTTACTGAAATAATGAAAAGAAGGGGTGTAATTTTTCTAAATAAAATGTCAGAATTTGAAATGGAAATGGATTTTCTTTAGGAAAGTTACTAATGGGCGCCCGCACTCTGGATGGGTGTTTATTCAAGTACCACAGCAGGTCTGTTAACGATCATTCGATATTGTGCTATTTTCGGATAGACACCTATTAAGAAGAAGAAAAAAACTTTAATTATTGTAAGCATTGTGGGTAGAGCATAATTCATTATGTTCTGATGGAATTTACGAAGGTAGTAGAAAGCCTTGGAGCCTCATGATTGAAAAGGCACCCGGTGGGCTGAGCGAGCGCGAATGCATGGTCTCAAGGCCGCCGCAACTTACATTTCTGATTTGACCTCGGCTCCGGAAAGCCATCTGGTGGCTATCAGGTGGCTTTGAGAAGTTAATTTGATAAACTCAGTTGAGTGTTCAGTGACAAGGCATTAATATCAATTTTCCCCAAACAGGAAATGACATTGACTTATATAATAATCGAGTAATCTTAAAAAATACACTCTGTTCACATAGAACATAATTCAATAAATGAAATTTTAATCACAGTGACATATTTCATTTGAACTGATTTATCCCTTAATTATGCCAGAATGGAATTGTTAAAACCCTTCAGTTCCTTCATTATTAACACTTCGTTGTTATTAGTTCATTATTTAGACTTACTTCTTAGAAAAGTTTAATTCATGTTTGCAGTGAATTAAGTTCCATGGAGATCAATCTTTCTGATATATCCCTGTATTGAGTATTTCCTTATCGAGGAGCCTACGATAGCTCCTTACGATCTACTGTGTCAAGCATGAAGCTCGCTACCTGGCTTTAAATCCAGTGTGTACAACCTTACCTCCCACTACTGCCCATCAGGACCCAGGGTGTGTCCGGGGGACTCAAGGCTGGCGATCTGACTGGATGGGAGCCCCTGGATTTGGCTTGAAGCTCATGGGCAGAGCCATGTGTGGTTCTGGGGAAGGAGCTGATATGGATTGTATGGCTGTGCTAAAAAAACCTAAAACCATCTGGTGCCACGCCTTGCTCCCAGCCAGCGTGCTCTGTGTGCACCAGTGCCCTCGTCTCTCTGTTGGGCTCGGGCTTCACGAATATTATCCCAGACGACTGTGAGCAGAGTGAACCAACAGAGTAGAGAGTACAGGCAATACCTGCTGGTGCTGAGAATCCGAGTTGGATGCCATGTGGCCCCCGCCTCCAAGGCAAGTACAGGAGAGCCTTAAGCAACATGAGTAGAAAACGGCATGTCGCTGGAGAATGGAGGAGAAGACCAGCACTCATACTTTACAGGTACAATGTTATTTTGCTGCATTGTCCAGGGGCCACTTGGAAGAGCCTCTCTGGTAGCCAAGCGCCCGAAGTCAAACTGTCCGAGAAAGACGAGAAAACGGGGGGGGGGGGTGCAGCTTTTAAACGACAGTGTAGTGGCCTGTTTAGTGCTAGAATGTCTTCTTATACCTGGCAGGATGGAGAGGAGCAAAAATTCATAGAACCTGATGAGTTAGGCTGGCACATATATATTTTGTTCTTAACGTAAGTGATGCTGGAGTATGCTGAGTAGGTAAGCCAAGGCTCATCTACGTGGAGCTCCGGTTTCACACTAGGATTGGGAGAAGCATTCAATTGCAAGATACCTCAAGGTGAAACATGAGACTTCAGAATCATAGTAGACTACTTTGGCTTCCCTCTTTCAGTCCCCTATAGGTAGGCTTGCCCGCTCTCGACCTAGAGGAATATCACTTGAGAAGTATGAGAAGGCGTACCCTAAAAACACCGTGGTATGTCTGGACGCTTTCGGGGTCCCTCGGGCATATTCTCTTTGGGCGGGGGTGGGGGCTTGCTCTGCTTCACTTTGGAATTCTACGTGGGTCTTAGGCTGACTCTGAGAACTACCATGATCCCCTCATCTCATGTGTTTTCCCTACCTGGACAAGCACAGGACATTGATCCCTCTTGCTCAGAATACTCAGCTGTTGTCCACTCTCCCAGTCCCAACCACCCTTCAAGTTCTAGCTCAAGTTGATTTCTCTCTACACTTCCTGCCAATTTCAGCTATTATTCTCCCAACCTTTGAATTCTTCTCTTTCTCTATGCACATATAAATATGTAGGACTGTAAGGCACATATATGCATGTGTATGTATATATGTTATGGTGCCTATGTATTCTATGTACTCTACTACCTTTCACCATTTAATTCAGCCCTTCAGCACATTTCGCTTAGCATGTACACATTGTTTCGTGTGTTTCCTATGCCCTGACTCTTGAACGAGATCACTACTCTTTGAGATAATCTGTGATGAAGCCTACTGTATACATTATTGTGTAACTTCCTATTTTTATTTCAACATTATGTTTTTGAGGTATACTGCTATGTAGTTCTCTGAGGCAGAGAACTCAACAGAGACTAGATCTGATGTTGCTTTTCTACCTCAGAGCATTTAGCATACTCCCAGGCAACAAATAAATAATAACATGATTTTCATTGATCAATGGATTGAATACAGTACTGGTTTTCCAGAATGTTTTTTCCTCTGTGAGAACTTTGATCAGGAATCTCAGGTTTGTTTTTACCTCTGTAAATTGAGGGTCATCTAGAAAAGTTTAGCTGTCACACCTGGGCAGCTTGTGATGCTCTTCTCCAAGGACAGGTGGGAGAGACAGGTACTCTGAGCTCCGCTGATGCTGGGTGTATATAGGGGGGATTTTTCCCCCCATTTCTGATTGAATCCTTTACAAATATTTATCCATTTGCAACAGCATGGATGGATCTTGAGAATATCATGCTAAGTAAAATAGATCATGTTAAGAACCATGTGATTTCACTCATGTGTGGGATATAAAAGCAACAAATGAACAAACAAGACAACAAACAGAAACTCACAGACACAGAAAACAATGGCGGTTGCCAGAGGGAAGGGGGGTAGTAAAGGGTAAAAAGGGGGTCACATATATGGTGACAGAAGATTTGCTACAGGGGATGGACCATGGAGTTGTATACTTGAAACCTATTCAATCTTATTAACCAGCATCATCCCAATAAGCTTAGTTTTAAAAATATTTATCCACATAGAAAATGTAGAAAAGATAGAAAAGCTTCACACAAAACACCAAAATCACTCTGCCGCTATTTCTTACAAACCTCTCTCCCTGACCATAACATTTATTTTGTGTTATAGTATTGAAATCATATCACATACAGTTTTTCATCTTTTCCATTTAGCATTCCTTTTAGTATTTAGTAATTATGTCATTGTATATTAGAAAACATGATTTTGAAAGCTACCAATACCTCAGGTGGATAAACGGTATTTTATTTTAATTATCCTTCCACTTCAATGACTTGATGTTATTTCCATTTTTTCAATCTGTTGTAGTCTTCTTTATGAAATATACCCTTCTTTCTATATGCCAAACCTCCCATATTAAATGCACATATTGGGGGATGCTGAGTTCCTTACACTCCATTTGGCAGAGGCTCATGGGTAGGGCTGTATTCCTGTGTCCTCAAGCACAGAGTCAGCACTAAATGGGATCAACGTGGGAAAGGAGATGCTGGTCAGAAATCAGCAACTTCATCCCCTCTCTCTGGGCCTTGCTGTCTTCTGCCTGGACCCGAGAGAGGTTCGGGGAGTGGAAGGGAGGCAGCTTCTGCCGCACAGTAGGAGAACAACGTCAGGAGAGCTCTTTGGGAGCAGCAATCTGAAGACAAGCAGATTACACCTTATAAACTATACCTGTAGCTTTAAAACTTGCTTTAAATTGATCCACACTGAGAAATACACGTTGTATAGGAACTCAGTAAACACGCGTACCCGCACACTCAACCAAAACAAGAGCTTCACAAAAATGTACTGATCCTTTCTATGGGCTATGCCCTGTGAAATCTATTTTCTAACCAATAGATTTTTCTCTTCGTTAACAAACAATTGAAAATAATATATTGATTGCTATCCACAAATGGTAGGTGGCATGGTTTTAGAAATTTGCATAAAGGAGAAAATACTGCATAGTTTTTTATCAGTCTTCTATTTATAGACATTTAGTTTGGTTGTTTTTCACGTTCAGTCTCTGACCAGTGCCAAATTGTCCTCCAGAAAAAGAGTTATCAAGTCATATTCCCACCCACACTTCAAGAAAATCTTCTAGTCACTAGATCCTCATCAATACTAGGCACTATATTCTAGAATTTTCCTCTAATATAGGGCCATAGCCAATAAATTAAACACGCAGTTTACCAAAAAAGATAATAAAATTATCCTTATTCCCACTACCTTTTCTGCCAAGGTAATCATTTTTAAAATTTGGCATGGCCATAGGGACATACCAGAAGGTGAAAATGACATGTTATTTTTAAGATATGTTTATTTGCTCATTGAAAAGTTTGATTTTTCATGTTCTTGGCTATTTAAACTTCCTTTTTCCTAATTGGAGTAGTTTACAAGCTTTGTACTTTTAGCCCCCTTCTAACTTTTCTGTTGAAGCCCGTTATGTAAATGTGTACGTATATTTTTAATTGAATATTTGAGCCTTTTACACAGACGCCATTTATTTTGTCCGTTGATTGAGTTTAAGAATATGAATGTCCTTTCTTCCAGAAAAACAGGTCTTATTTCAGAGAGTCCTTCTCACCCTTTATTTTATGGACATTTTCCATATTCTTGCCCTGGACTTGGACGGTAGGGAGCCCTGACCTCAGGGCCAGGAGAGGGCCATTGAGCACTCCTCACGTCTTAATTCACAAATAGCTGAACTCTGAAAAGTTGTCATTTGCCCTAAGCAAGGTGTCCCTTTTCCTTAGAACCGTCGTCTTTGTCGAAAGCGGCCGCTGTGAAGCCTGCCTGCGTGGGTTTTAATGCGCCAGACCAGCGGTCAGACTACTCTTCATGTGCCATTTTTCAGATTTCAGAATTCCTTTCCTTACAAGAGGGGGCAGTGATGAGAGTCGTTTCCCACGCACAATATCGGAGCAGAACTTACTGAGGCTGGCAGGGTGTTTCTTCTTGTCTTTCTGGGAACAGATAGATCCACAGTGTCGGTTCCACGACAGTGAAAGATGTGAGTTGAGGAAGAAACCAGAATTGGTTTTCGCTCTTTGACCTACTTTGAAACCGACATCTAAACTCTGAAACGGAGAATTGAGTTCAATGTGGTTGCAGTGTGAAGAAATAGCCCTTTCATTCCAGGGCGTTGACGTCCATCCACAGATCCAGCAGCTGACATTGTCATCTGCTCATGTCTGAACAGTGATTTTTCACCCTTACCTGTAACTCTCTGTCTCTTCCTGTTGCTCCCTTTCCTTTCTGGACGTGACAACGTGAGGAAATTACGTACACTTCCCAGCCCCTCTCCAAGGGACAGGACATCCCAGGGTGTGGTCAGACAAGTTTCAGATGAGGGCTGTGCATGACATGGAGACTGAGCTGGTGGCCAGGGTGTTCACCTGAGGTGTGGTGGTACTCAAAACACTCATGTGGGTTTTCCAAGTGTAGAAAGATGAACCCTCCCTGCTGTGTTGGGGAGCGTGCTCATCAGTGCCTCTACGCTGTGGCTCAGAACAGTGCCCTGCTCCCCCATCACGGGGGTCACCACTTTCACAGTGCCTGGCATGATGTGGACCTCACTGTCTGCTTGTTGCATTGAACGCAGGTTGTATTTCTACAAAGGGTATTTGTAGGAGGTATTTAGCAAGCACTTTACATGGTGCCCCCCCCCCATACTAAATGTTTGGCCTTTGTTGGTTGATCTAATCTTCAGTCCTACCATTATCCTTATTTAATGAATGAGTGAAGTCATTGAGGCATGAGATTAAGTAACTTTTCCAACAAACTGGGGGGATAGGATATAAACTGTCTGTTGCGTAGGTCCTACTCCCCTAGTTGCATAGTAAACTCTCCCCTAATTTGATTTGTTGGATGTAGGATAAAACCATTGCAAAAGCCTTCTTAAAAAAATCACATTTATAGTTTGGACAATGAGCTACAATACTGTGATTTTGTTATTTAAAAAGCCTTTTATCTGAAATAACTTCGGAAAATTGGATTCTGTAAACAGAGTGCAGGGAATGTTGGAAATACACATTATGTGATGAGCATCTTCATTCAGGGACAGGCGAACCAATCAGCACTGCTTGTTCCCACTCCTGCTTTCTTTTCCGCGAACGTGTTCATATAAATGGAAATAAGCTGTTAGAAATCACAGAGACCGGAATCCATATTGTGTTCGCCATCGCAAGCCAGAAGAATTAAGTCAGCAACTGTTGGCTAGTTAAAAAAGAAAAAAATCACGTTCCCATAGATGAAGTGTTGAGAAAAGTAATTAGCAGAGTACTTTTGATTTTTAGTTTCTACAGTATCAATAACAACTGTTAATCATAGCCAATTGCCTCCCTGCTGTCTCCCCTTGGATGCTTAGTGGGCATTTTCAACTTAACCTGTTTATTTGAAAACTCTTGATTTCTTTGTCTCAAGTCTGTCTTTAGTCTTTCCCATTTTTATAAACATTGGCTTATAGTTACCTAGTTAGTCAAGATGAAAAATCTAGGAATTCTCCCTAACTCTCTAATGTCCCTCACAACACATATCAACAAGGCTTATTAGCTAAACTTTCTGAATATATTCTGCATCAGACCACTTTTCATTGTCCTCACTGCAAACAGCCAGTTCCCAACCCGCTTTGCCTCTAGGTTAGACTCCTGTAATTCCCCCCATCTTCCCTGCTCCTCGGTTTTGCTCTATTATCAACTCATATGTGGTTTATAATATTATATCATAATTATATAATTATAGGATATATACATGTAAAATTTAAAGTATCTGAGGGAGTCAGGCCCTTTCTTTATTCCGTGTCCTCCCATACCTTTGTGTCCCATTGAGAACCATGTCCAAACCTTACTACTGCCTGGGAGGCCCCATGTGATCTGTTCCCTGTGTCCTTCTCTGTCCTCCACTCTGACCTCTCCCAGCTTGTTCCCTTCTCTCTACCTGCTGCTTCTTGGAGTTCTTCATAGAACTAAGTCGATTCTTGACTTCTTGTTTGGATCTGCATTCTCAGGGTCTTCTCATAGCTTGCTTCTACCTTTTGTTCAGGTCTCTGCTTAAAAACTCATCTCCAAGGGTCGCATCATCTCAAGGGGACACTGTCTAAAATAGCACCTCCTCCAACCTTTTATCCGTCCCTGAACCTGCTTGACTGTTCTTCACTGAACTTATTACAAGGGTGACGTTCCGATCATTTAACAAGTGAAATGGCACCAACACTGACCCATCAGAAAGATGTCAATGGTTACACCTCTCTGGATGCCTTCTGACTGGGTATCAGTTATAACTGCCCGATATTTATTATATTACCCACAGCTCACTTCTTTGTATCTCTTCCCCCTTCCACAATGCAAGCTCCAAAGGGCAGGAATTTTGTTTTGTGTCTGCTCAGAGCAGAGCTCTCTAAATATTTGTTGGGTGATGAATGCACTGTTAAAATAGAGATAATGTTCATTTGATGTTGACATTCATATCAAAGACGATCCCTGTGATACATACATGCTCTTTGGGATATACAGGCTGCGTCAAAGGTCCTTAATCTTGCACAAATCATAAAACTTTAATTTTTTCAATTAAAGGGTTAAAAAGTATGTATATAATATAATAAATACATGTACAAGCACCACTTAGAATTAACAGTAATAATGTCACATTGTTTCTGTCAGGATCGAAATCATCTTTGTCCCCATCCCCTGATCCATTCCTCACCTCCCTCTCCCAGAGGGAACAAGTCTCATAAATTTGGTGTATTTCCTTCTAGTCCCTGTTTGTGTGTTTTATATGAAGTTTATAGGTTCATAAATAACATACTCATATAGTTTTGACTTGTTTTTTCAAAGATTTTATTTATTGTATTTATTTTTAGAAAGAGGGGGAGGGAGGGAAAAAGAGAGGGAGAGAAACACTGATGTGTGAAAGAAACATCGATCTCGTATGCACCCCTCCTAGGGAGCTGGCCCACAACCCAAAGTCAAGCATATGCCCTGACTGGGAATCGAACCAGCAACCTTTTGGTCTACAGGATGACACCCAACCCACTGGGCCACACAAGTCCAGGCTTGACTTTTTTTTTTTTTAATTATCACCTTGGAAAACTATTCTGTAACTTGCTTTTCATTTAATGTTATTTTTGTGTTGCTCTGTATGATCTAGTTATTCATATTAAAATTACATCTATATTTCATTGTGTAAGTCCATTCCTTATTAATGAGAATTTAGAAAGTTAATTTTGGGGGTGTTTTTTTTCTTTTTTTAGTTTTTGCCTTTATCAGTCACTCCCCAAGAAAACACCCTGTATCTGGGAGCATGTGAGCAAGAGTCCAGAAGCCCACCTGTTAGGTTGTAGGGTGAATACAAGTGTAGTTGTACCATTTTACATTCCTACCAGCAAGTCACCAGGGTTCTCCTCTCTCTGTTCTGTTTTGTCTTATCATATCAATGCTTCCTCCTGAAAGTGATGGAAATACTTAAATCGTGTTTCTCTTACTGCCTTAGCTATCAGGACACACTCCTAGTCAGAGTATATGCTCTATCATAGCAGCCATAAGTAAGATTTTTGATAAAAACTCTCCGTGCCATGAATCTTAATCACTCAGCTTTCTTTTAATTATTTAAACAAAGAATTAACTTCACTGGGAAGTTGTATAAGCTTCACAAATAAAAAATCATAATGATGAGTTAACAGTAAGAAATGTGAAACTTGGAGAAATAAATACCCTGCTAAACCATAAGCAAACTTCTCTGACTTAATCTTTGGATGGAGGGCAACAGAGTGTAAGAGTGGCATCTTGCATCTGGCCCCCCGAATTGAAAGTATGCTCTGACCTGTACAACGGATGCAAAATTCACGGCTTTAAAAGTTATTTCCAGCATTTAGTTGTGTATCACTTTCCCCCCCACATCACTGTCTTCATTACTGGACTCTTAACAACAGCCCGATAGTGCTTATAAACTGGAAGTCTCCTTGCTTACTTTGCAATATGGTAGAGAAATATTGGCCCATCTATCACCAGAATGACTTGTCTGCTCCACGGGAACCCGAGGGTGATATATAGCTGGAATAAATTTGGACGGCAAGGGAAGAGTCCCATTTCCGATGAAAACCACAGCCGGGAACTATCCATTTAGACTGACAATGGAGGTAGGTCAGTGCACATTTTGTACATTCGCTGGTTTGTTTGGGGCAAATTGGGGCTGTTTTAGGAGTAGCCAACAACAAGGTGTATATACCTGTTTATACCCTCCTAAGAAAGGGCCAATGAGTTGTCCCTTCTAGAAAGAACATTTCCCAGATCACTGGGTCTTGGACACTCAGAAGTGGATTTATCTAACTTGGAAAAGGACATGCCTTTAAGGATATTTTTTTTGGATTCCAACAAAGTGGAAGGTTCAAGTTGTAACTTATTTCATTTCAAGTCAAAATAAGGTAATAATACACCTAGTGCAGCACTGCCTGGCACACGGGGCGTGCGCAGTAGGTATCAGTCACCTTCACCTTTGCGATCATCATCTGTGTCACTAAGAAGACAAAGTCGTTCTGGTCCCCTTTCTGTGGACTGCCTGGCCTTCCCAGGTGTCACTCACGGCATCTGATAACTAACTGCTTACAAGGCGCTGGCTCCAAGCCAGGTATTTAAAAATCAAAAGAATTTCACAACCGCAGTTTTAAAGTAAATGACGTGCGTTCTAAATAACACCGCCATGGACATCCTCACCCATGGATGCAGTGGTAGCTGCACCAAGATGATAAAGAGTCAGAGTTTTAACAAGTGCGCCAGCCATGCCTGACAGCCACGTCATGAGCGCCAAAGAACCCTTAACAAAATACGTAACTATACAAAACTAAATAAAAACTCACTTTATTAATAAAGTATTGTAGTGGGCTTAATGTCTTGGCACTCAGGGAGGCTTAGGCGTGAAAGAGAAATTCAAGAAGAGGCAATGGAAACAGTGGGTCCTCAGTTGATCTTTTCTGGCTGCTGTGCTATCTCCTTCCTCAAAAGCATCCAGCGCATTGCAGGCGAACCCTTTGATCCATGATTCTTCCTTGCTCCTGTTGCATTGTTCTTTTGTTTTGTTTTGTTTTCTTTTAAAGATTTTATTTTTTTAATTTTAGAGAGGAAGAGAGTGAGAAAGAAAGGGAGAGAAACATCAGTGTGTGGTTGCCTCTCATACACCCCCTACTGGGGACCTGGCCCGCAACCCAGGCATGTGCCCTGACTGGGAATCGAACCAGCGACTCTTTGGTTGGCGGGCCAGCACTCAGTCCACTGAGTGACACCAGCCAGGGCCCATTGCATTGTTTAGTTCACGTGATATTTCAATGCAGTGTGTTCAATGAAAGCAAAGACCAAATTACATTCTGAAGGTGATTACAGAATTCAGAAGAGGTGCTGTTTCCTTCTAAGCAGTGTAGCCTTGCTTCATAGCTTGGAGATGAGATAGCGGGTTGGAGCTCAGCCCCCACCTACCACTTGGCTTGGCTTCTTCATGACTGACACAGCTGCCCACCCATGCTGGCTGGTTCTCTGCACTTTGCAGACTTCCATTGTTACAACCTGATCCTGTGCAGGACTCAGGGCGTTCTGGAAGGAGGCCACACAGGGAGTTGGTGGGGGGTAGGGGGCTGTTGCAGGCCATACAGAAACTTTATTTTCATGGCATCGGATAAGAAAACCCACAAATGTCTGCCGGTTAATTTAGCAACTACCTCTTGAGCACCTACTATGTGCAAGGTACTGAGCTAGAGAGGTAAAGATGAGCAAGACAGATACATTGTTGAACCTGGCAGAGTTCACAATTGAAGCAGAAAGAAACATGTTAAGCAAGTGTACCAGCAATTATGACTGTGGTAAATCCTTCAAGGAAGAAACTGAAGTCTCCATGAGAATATGTAACCATGGTGCTGGTGGGGAGAGGAAAGTACAGACTGTCCTTCTCAAGGAAACTCTGGATGCTGTCAAACATCAGGTCTGCTCAGTGAGGTTATGGTTTATTTATATGCTCTTAGAGCTGTTAGGCCCTCAACGTTGTTATTAAAACTCTTAAAGCAAAGTAAATTTGTTGTCATGAGACTTGAAAACCTAGCTCCTAACCCCTTTCCCTCATGGACATGATTTTTTTCCAATTTTATTTCTCAGTTATAATTTTGCATTAGTGTGAAGTGTACAGCGTAGTGATTAGACAGTCGTACACTTTACACGTGATTTCCCCCAATATTTCCAGCACCCACCTGGCACTGTACATCGTTATTACAATATTATTGGCTGCATTCCCTGTGCTGCGCTTTGCATCCCTGTGACTACTTTGTAATTGCCCATCTGCACTTCTTAATCCCTTCCCCTGTTTTCACCCAGCCCCTCAACCCACTCCCTGATGGAAACCATCAGTTTGTTCTCTATATGTGTGAGTCTGTTTCTGTTGCGTGTGCTCTTTCGTTTTGTTTTTTAGATTCCACATATAAGTAAGATCACACACTATGTGTCTTTTCTCTGTCTGACTTATTTTACTTAGCATCATGCCCTCTAGGTCCATCTAGGCTGTTGCAAAGGGTAAGATGCCATTGCCTTTTTGATGGCTGAGTAATATTCTATCGTATGTATGTCCTGCAGCTTTTAAATGCAATTGAAAAGCAAGATTTTTTAGATGTGCAGCTGCCCTGTGGTAGTGAGGGTGGGGGCTGTCCGTAACCACACACTTACCTCTTCACAGGTCCAGTGCCTTGTCTGCCTCCCCCGCAGGGTGAGGAGCTCCTGGGCCACAGGGACAGGCCTCCTTCTCTGATCTATCCCCAGCAGGTAGTTTAGGGCCCTCGGCAATGACCATGGATGGAAGGGTCCTTACAGCAGGCTGCTTTCCTGCATCTCCACCTTCTCCACGCTTGCTCTTCTCTTTGTCCCTCACTGATCTTTTCCGCCACTTGAGTTCCTCTTTGCACTGCCTTGGCGCTCACTTGTGATGTCAGAGTCACCTCCCACAGCAGCTGGCAGCAGGAGGCCCTTGGGGACATTTCATGGGAGGAACTAGTTCTCTGACTTCGTAGTGGTCCCTCGGGTTAGTTCAGGTCTGCGAATGTTTATCTACTTTCTGGCTCTGCGGAGCCTGGTGCCCGGGGTGTGATGGGAAAAAAACAATAACAAGCTGGCCCCTGCCTTCCAGAAGCATTATAAAGGAGACTGTTTTCAAAGAAGAAGAAAATAAATGTGATGCTAGCGCCCCGCAGGAAGAGCGATGGAAACACAAAGGGAAACGATTCACTGCAAACTCAGAGGATCAGTGGTAGCCTCACAAGGAGCTGACCTTTGAGCTGAGCTTCGGGGGAAAGAATGAGCTGTTCTGAGATGGGAGAGGAAAGACAAGGGTGTCCCAGCCTAGGCAACCAGCGAAGCCTTGTCTTTAGCTTTCCCTTTAAAGTAACTTCCTTTGGCGGGTCTGGTTGAGCAGCATAAATGTTATGATGCTGCCATCCACAGACTGATCGGAGTCCTGCTCCAGCGCCCTTGTGTTCTCCCTTAACATCATTTCCCATCCGGGGTGTGCTCTTCCACTCTCTAGCCCAGCAGTCATTAAACACACTCCTGTACAGGGTGAAGGTCCGGGACACAAGGCCGAGTTCTGTAGAAATGAGGGGAGTGCTGTATAAAGGTACTGTAACTCTTATTACCCATTTATGGGCAAGCTAATTGATCACAAGTCATAGGTCCTTAGCAGATGGCATTGAGACTCAGTTCAATTCCTCTTCATCGAGTCCCAACCAAATAGTTTTGGGAACGTCACCTGTTTCAGATCTTCAGTGTTCCGGTTTCTTTTGCATGGTCTTTTGTGAGGGTTAGCTGCAATAATTAACTTTGAAACTATGAAGTACAATCAAAGAAAAAGTCACTCCCTGTACACCAGGCCGCAGTTTGACCCAGGCCTTTGCCTACCAAGAGTTTTCCTAGAGAGGCAAGAATCACATACCAGTAATTGAGGTTTGCAACAATCCACGATGACGGATGAATGAGTATCGAAGTCACTGCCACTGCCATTAGTGTTCAGAGATGGCAAGAGTCAGAGAGGTCACAAGGGACGTGGAATTGGAATACAAGCAGCTTAACCTGAGCTATGCCCACAAGCCCCATAGTCACAGGGTCCGCCGTCACCCCTAAACCTCGGTTTTCCCCTCTCCTCCCAGAATACTGACTCAAGGCTGTGTGACATTTTTACTGGCACCCTGGGCTGTTGGTTTTGCCATTGTTTTCCAGCAAGAAACATTTATAGAACTGCTTAAATGCCTTTTTATTTTATTTGCACTGCAGTGTTCTGGAACAAATCTTCATAACCCCGGGAGCCTGCGGCCGTTCTTAGACTGGCATGGATTTATACATCATCACTGAGAAGAACTTCATCCTAAGAGACTCTGTCTATGAAAGGCAGAGCACTGGGGTTACATTTTCCCCAGCGTATTAAACAGCTGGGATGCAGAAATGTATAGAATTCGTTATTACCCGTGTTCCTGAAGTGTCTGCAGTTCAAGTCCCAGATTTATTAGACCAATGATTTATGTTTGTATGAAAACGACTTAAAAACGCCTTCACGCATTTTAAGTCACGTCAATCCTGCTGTACAGGTGGGAAAGGCCCACTTTATCAGTGAGGAAGCAGGGACCTGAGCAGGTTAAATGCCTTGCTCTCACTCGCCGTAACTAGTAAATTTTAGGTGTTGGATGATCACATTTTTGTCAACTTACACGAATGAACTTTTATTGAGTGTACCAGGCACTACGTGGGTTAACACGTATTAATTCATCTTTGAATGAAAGCCTGAATCGATTTAAGAAGAATGTAAATACACCGTCCAGGATTTTTCCAGTTTTTCCCACAGCTCTACTTTTTTCTGTGCGTGTAGATGCCTTCTGTTAGCTAAGAACACTGTAGTCACTATTGACGCCCATGAGCTTGAGCTGTCACAAGGCTTATGAAAGGCTTCCCCAGAATTAATGCTGGAATAGATTCCTCGGAGTCCCACAGGATCAGAGACACGGGGCTATTGACAAATTGATACCAGGAAAGAACCTCGAGATCCCTAGAGGAGAGGAGCCGTGATTTCAGAGTGACGAATGGGAGCGTCGCTGTGAAGCCAGAAGGTGACTCACGTCGCCGTCGTCCGAACTGAGCGAGCATCTCTCAAGTGGTACTGCACTGCCTTTTCTTTCCTTGTCTTCTTCAAGCTGCAGCCACAGTCATCAGAGGAAGTCGTCACTGACGTCCTCTCGTCCGTTTTAGAATAATCTCAAGGAAGAAAGACCTCAGCGCTGGATTATAATACAGGACATTTCCGGAAGCTAGAAATTAATGTTTAGGATTTAAGTCATTACTCACCTGTGGAATAAGACGCCATGTCTAGGAGAGTATTTTTCTGATCTGCAAATCATATTTCTTTTTCACACTCTGGATCTTTTTCTCTCTGTCTCGGTGGAAATGTTCCATGTCTTTGACTCGACAGCTTCTTTCTGTTTTCACCTGTTCACAGGTGTCTCTGCTCCCCTTGAGGAGCATAGAAGTGGGATAATGTTGGGGTGTCATTTGCAAAGGCCAACAAAATCAACCCTGTTGTAAATCTGTTTTAAAATAATCATCTTTGGAACTGCCTCCTGGGTGACCACAAAAGCAAACAGCTAGTATAATTTTTTTTTCGTATCGATAGCGGTATCTTTGATCTCTCTACTGTTTGGCTGAATCCTCCTATCTCAGGACAGGCCCGTCATTCCTAGGCCATAGAAGGCTGACTCATAGAAACCACCACTGACAAAATCTACAGCAATATCTTGAGGTTACCAGATATTTTTCTGCAATCTCATGAGTCTAAAAAACAAAAACTGATCCAATGGACCCGTTTCAAATACACACCATGTTTTTGACAAACTGAAATTTGCCGAAACCATCAAGATGTCCTCAAAAACCAGCAAGCCTACTTTTCTACTTTTCCTACCAAAACTGTACCCATATTTATTGGTATAGTGACAATAAAACTCACCTTTGCAAACGGTCACTCTACACATGAGTTACTTGACACTGCAGTCTGTGTATCAAACTCTGTTTTCTTGAGTGTGTAGATCTTATAAGGAGTGGCAAGAAATGTTTTTAAAAGAGTGGCAAGAAAATATTCTACAAGAGCAGCAAGAAAGAGGATTTCAAAGTTTCTTGATGGATGATGTGAACTGTCCTTTTGCCATTGAAATCCTGTGGGGTGGACATCACAAAGGAGAAGACAGGCTTATAACTGAGCAGGAATCCAAGGAGATTTGGGTGGGGAAATCCTCATTCTGCCGGGACTGCCCTTCCGTTTGCTGCCCACTCTTCCCTGGGTCTCTGCAGCGCCCTTTCCCGGCTCCCCACACCCTCTCACCCCCACCTCCCACAGTGGCTCAGGCAGCAGTAGGGGATCTCTAATGGTGAAGGCCTAAAAAGAATCGTTTGTGCTATAACCTGTTCTAGGACCATCTGTGTTTTTATAGGACCTCATAAAGAACTGAATGGCTATCTGATAATGAAAGTTTAAATGGCGAGTTATCTCTTTCAGGGAAAGGTGTACTTTCTACTTTCTGTTCTCTCTGATACTACCTCCAAGCCACCTTGCCCCAGCCTGTTGTATTCAAGGGCAACCAGAGAAGCAGCAATAGTAGGAGATGCTGAATAAGAGATGCATTTCATGGAATGGGCTTCTGTGAGTTTGGAGTCTGGCTAGGCAAGTCTAAGGCAGGCTGTCAAGGAGGGCAGACTGGACTTTCCAGCAGGATCTGAAAGCTGTTGTCCAAGGACAGAATTTCTTCTTCTGGGAATCCTTGGCTCTGCTCTTAAGGTCTTTCAACTGATTAAATCAGGCCCTCCCGGATTGTCTAGGACAATCTCTCTTACTTAGAGTCAACTGATTATGGACTTTAATCACATCTATAAAATACCTACACAGCAACACCTAGCCGAGTGTCTGAGAAACTAATGGCTGTAGCCAAGTGAGCTGATACATCAGAAAGACCACTGCATCTGTTCTTTAGGATTTCTAAGAGATTTACAAGATGGATTACCTCTTTAGGTCTCTTATGCAAAGACTTAGTTTAAGACCCAAAGGAAAAAAAACTCAGAACGTGTTGAAGCCTAAGGAAGATGATGTTTTTCCCCTTGGGCCCTGTGTCATGCTTCAAAGTTAAAGTGGTTGACAAGTTTTGGTACCCAGACAATATTTTTTTTATTGTTATGATCAGCTTGTGGATCATGCATGTAACAGGATAATTATAATTAGTAGTGTTAATGAATGGCAAATCAACTGATTACAAGAACAAACTATTGTTCCTGCAGATACTGGCAAAAAAAGGTAATTGTTTAAATGGCAGATACAGAATCATTAAGGTTAAGAGGCCAGATACGAACTGAACATAATTATCGATGCCGATGATCAAAACTAGTTGCAAATGAGTTCTTTGGATATACCATTTGGTATCATTTATGTTTTGTTTTAAAAGCAGCTATTCTAGGTCAGGTTTAGAAAACACATTATAATTTACCAAGTTACCATTGTTGACCCCCAAATCAACTATAGGTGTACCCTTTCACATTAAAGGATATGTTTAGGCTTGTAATTCCCTTTTGTATTTTTTTGGAATTGTTTCATAAGAATAAGAGATTAATAATGGAACCCTCATTGCTTGTTGTAATATACAAACATTTAACCACTATTCTGTCCCATTAACCACCATGGCAGAATGTCATTGTGTTGAAATCTAGTCCTTAGTATGTGATGAAATCAGGTGCATGGGTCTTAGTTTGTCAGTTCAACACCAGGTACGTTTTTTTTTTAATGACATTTTCTGTGTTTCAGATCAATACCCTACTCTGTGCCCTTTTTTAATATTTAAAACTACTAACGGCTCAGTTATTGATGTTTAAGAATGTTCAGTAAATACTTTTTTATTTTACTTTTTTCTTATTGAGTGTGTGCTTAACTACAGCACGTCCTCATTTTCTCTATACGTTCGGCTCCAGCTCTGAGCTTGGGACTTAGACTCCTTCCTGTCTCCTGGCAAACAGCCTTTCCCCCCAGCCCACCCCACTTCCTGGACTCTTCCCCTCATCTCAAGGCCAAAGGCAGAGGCCCTGAAAGGATTTTAAGATTTGGGATTAAGGATATTCTTCCCTCAAGGTGTCTGGCTGCCTCAAAGGCACTGGGTTCTTTTTTGGTCCCCGTAGCTTATGCTGATGGGTCACGCTGAGTGTCACAGCCCTGGGCTCAGAGCCATCCTGCCTGTCCTGTGCCCAGCCTCCATGGGGCTCTGTGAGTGTCATCCTCAGCATCAGTCACTACATACCTACTGCATTTATCACTCCTAACTCCATCCCTCGGCCCTCGTGGACATAATTGCCCATCGACCCGCTGAAGACCCAGAGTATTTCCGCAGACTCTGAAATGACAATGATTAACCTTGTCCAAGTCAGTATGGTTGCTGAAGGCTAAGGATAGGCACCACAGATTTCTAGTCTCACGTTCACATTGGGACATAGAAATATTTTTACCAACAGCTTGGATGGACGGCTTGTTTGTTGGTTGGTTGGTTTTTGGTGGGGGTGGGGGCTGCTAATGGGGGGTGAGAGATCCAAGATCTTGTTTCCCTTCTTTTCCAACTTGACAGTCTAATAATATACACAGTCCAGCACAAGTAACACCCCTGTTTTATCACAAAATCTTTCATTACAAAATCCTAAGTTTGTAATTCTGTAATATAACAGTATCACACTCAAGCACACTGTATGACATTTTAGGTGACATGTTCAAATTAAAACTATTCATTATTACACCCGTATTATTACCCTACCAACCACACTCAAGCAGGCACTACTTCTGCCGGAACCTGTATGTGCTGTGTGCTTGCTTTTGTTGTTATATTGCTACTTGATAACCACGTGACTCCACAGCCAGCATTTTGCTTGGTGCTCATTTAATTCTCAAACAAACAGGAGGTAGGAGTCATGGTCCCTGATTGACCCTTGAGAACTGAGACTCAGGGAGGTCAGATAGTTTTGTCTGTTGTCACACAGTCACGGAGGGTCATTGTGGGATTCATTCCTAATTTCCAAAACCATGCTCTGCCAAGAGAATTTGCGGAGTCCCCGGGATAATATATTAATAGCTAACCTCTTCTGAGCCCCTGTTATGTGGCAGGCACTACTATGAGAACTTTTAAACGTGTTAACTGCCCTAGTCATTAGGTACTGGTATTGTCCCATTTTCCTAAAGAGGAAGGTAGGCGCAGAAAAGTTATCGAATTGCCCTAAGTCATACAACCAGCCAAAACCTTGGCGATCTGGTGTTAGAGTCTGTATATTTAACCTGTATGCCATAATGTATGAAGTCAGAATTTCAGAGTCCAAGACTCAAAATCACCTTAACGATACTGTTACTAGAAGAAAAAAGTGACTATTTTTAGTTAAGACATTTTTTGGAATGTGGCGATCATTAGCTTTGCTTTAAAAAAAGCTGTTTTGAAAGGAAATAGAATTGTTATAGAATCAATCTGCTTAAGAGTTCGCCTTAAATTATAGACAGCTTGTCCCACATCCTCTCACTAGGAACTCTCATAAATATAAATGTATTAATTTATACTTGAAAATACAAATTGAGCATTTTTAAAGCAATAGGTACTTGACAGAGTGGTAATGGCATATGAAAGTAATTTTTCTTGGCAAACTCTAAAGCAGAGAATTTGGTAGCATCCTTCTATTGTCCATGTGCTGTGAACTTGACCCTTGAGAACAGCTGCCCTTCTAGAAAAATCACCTCATTCAGAACAGGGGACTTTTTGTTTCCAGGATGGTGCAAGAATGGGACAGGAGAGCTCCTTGATAAATTAACCAGCCCGTGGGGACATCAGGACGGCCCTGGAGTAGGAATGGAAATTGTACTTCACTTCCAAGCCATTATGTGGTATTTGTCAAAGAATCAAGGAGCAATGCTTCAAAGATTTACTGAGATATTCTTAGCCAGGATGCAGTTCTCTCTTTTTTTTTCTTCAGTGTACCTTAAAACATTCTCACAATTCACTATTCTAAAATAGAAATCTTTTCCATTTCACGCTTCATTCTCTTTTGCCTTTATACTCTTATTTACTTAGAGGGTTGGGAGGTAGTTTAGTCCAGGACCCAGGAAGACTTGTGATTCTTTAGAAATACCAGTTTCAAAGGGTGGAAAGGGGTTGCTGTCTGTCTTTTTCAGTAATAGATAAATTGAATAACCTGAAACGTTTTTTTGCTTGGGGCTGGAAAGGAGCTAAGAATTGGGCCAAAGTTTCTTTGACGACAAAATATGATCCACAACACTTTGCTTTGCCTGAAAAATTATTGGCCAAAACCAGCATCCTTCATGAATGCCCCAGTACACCCGATACCTTGGAAGTGAAGCTTTTCCAACTCTCTGCATCTTAAGGAAACCCAGGCCCATTGGGTAAAAGTAGTGAACGATGTGTAAGAAGTTCTTATTTGCAGCTGTGAAATACAGTGAGGAAAAAAATGATAGCTCTTTATTCTTGCCCACCACTTTTATTGGGATAGATAAGCAAATCTCAGGCATCAAAAGATTTCATGAAGAAAAGACTTCAGTGCCTCCTTGAGTGCTTATTTGTAGCCCTGGAATTGAGATTTGAGTTTTAGAACAGCATTTCTATGTGGAATTTAAATCCCATTCTAATTCCTTCAGAATTTCCTGATCTTAATTACACTAGTCAATGCTGCTATTGGGGGGAAAACAGTCATGTTCAGGTTTAATGTGCATAAAAAGTAACAGGGGCTGTATCCCACAGTAGAGAGATACGTCAGGACTTTTTTCTTCAATCATGAGATTTCAATCTTCCAAACCAACAGAAACTGTAATTTAATCCAATGACTAAAACAGAACCTAAATAGTATGTGGTTTTGAATCACCTATATCTACTTGATGATGATGTGTATTGAGTGTTTCATGCCACATTTTATTTCTGCTCTTCACATAATAACCCTGTGAGCTATCTATTATTGTCCCCAATTTATAGATAAAGAAACAGATCAAAGAAGTTCAGGGACACCCTGCTGATATTTGAGCTGAATTCTCTGAATTTCCATTCTGGAATCCCACAGTTTGGCTCAGTGCTTGCTCATGAGTATATTGTGCTAAAATATGCACGTCTTCTTGCTTATTTTCTTAATTTTTTCTTTCCTGGTTCCCTCCTTCTTCTCTGACCTTTTAAAGAAGGTCTTTTGTTCTTCTTAAAAAACTGTAAATCTTTTTACCGATAAGCTTTCCCTGACTGTGGCCACTCCCTCCAGGCCAGTTTTTATGACTTTCCCAGTTGCGACCCTAACATCCGGCTGACCTCAGCCTGGGCTGGCCCTGGCCACTCTGCACGTGATCTGACTGTTCACGTAGCTCACCTCCCTGAGCAACAGCCTCACCTCTGCTCTGTGTTAGAACCACCTTGAGGGCTTTTACGAAACAGCAATGTTGGGGCCTACCTTTGGGGGTGATATTCATGAATTCTTAAAAAAAAAAAAATTTGCCCAGGTAATTTTCATGCAAGTTCAGGTTTGGGAACTATACATTAGCCTATAAATTCTAGGGCAAAGATGATTCAGAAGTTTTTTTCAGAAGTTAGTACCGTGGCTGATACATAACAGATTACTAAATAATGTTGTTGGTTGGCTGGTTGGTTGGTAAAATGAATTTATAATGCTGACTTACCATGGGTTTTGCAATAGAAATGTTTTATTTATTTGTAATGTATTGTTGATGAGTGCATGCATGCTAGGATATCATTAAGTATTCAAGAGCAGTTATAATACTAGCTTTAACTTTGGCTAGTGCTTTCTGATGTTCCCAACTAAGCCGCTCTTGCCTAGCAGACCTCTGCCCAGAGGTTCCTCTTGGATGCTTCATAAGAACCCCAAGCTCAAGAAAAAAAAAAAAAAAGTTTATTGGGATGAATGATTGTAACAATAGTGCCATCAGAGCAAGAGGTTTCTTTGCAAGTCGGCCCTGGGATTTGAAGAACACGCTGCTGTGTTATATCCTGCTCAAATTTTGTGTCGGGAAAGCAGGAGGCATTTCAGAATTCAACAACCTGCAAAGGGGTCCTGGCAGCGGCACGCAGCAGGCTATTGCCTTGGGCAACCGAATAGGAGAAATTGATTGTTACCCTAGGTAGCCATCAGGATATTACTAGATTTCTTAGAGCCATAAGAACATTAAGTGGGGTTTTCGGGACCATAATATATCTTTCAGGTCTCATTTCAATGGTAATCAATGCTCACAGAGCCCCTTTCAAAGCACTGGAAAAACCCGCTGGTATAATTAATGTCAGGGAGGTATTTTTTTCTTCTTTGCTTTCTGTTTTCTTTTGTCTTTGGTTTCCTTTTCCTGAGAAAGGCAAGTTATAAGACAGACGCCGTCTATGAAAAGCTATTCCACAATTGGAAACAAAAAGCCAGTCTCTGATAATAGGGGCACCTCAGGGGACCAGGAGTAAATCTTCAGGAATGAGATCAATCATAGAAGCCCTGGGGCACCATAGTTGAACTTGGCATGCAAATTCCAGATGCATTTCCAGGGTGCATGGTGAAGGACCCCAGGTAGTTCGAAGGCCAGTTTTGTGAAGATTCATAACTTTGTCAGGTGGTTATGTCTCTGCCTAGGATCGTAAGTAATGTTAGTGTTGACAAGTGCAGATTCTTGCTGGGGGCAGGTTGAAATTAAATTCAGCAATTCAGTACAAATCAATAGCTACTTATCAAGGGCCCACTTCAAGGCTGGGCACTCAAAGGGAAACCACGTTGAGTAAAACAAAATTCCTACCCTCAAGAAACTTTCTTTTAGGTAGGAAAACCGTGGGTTTTGATTATAAAATAAAGTCTTGTTGCAAAGAAACGAAGAGGGCATGGAAGAGCTCGTAGTGGGGGAGATTGATTCAGAGGAAGTTAACTGGGAAGCCTTTTCTTCCATTCAACTGCCATCGGCAACTCATTGATTAGGGAGCTATTGGGAAAGTATATGTTATACACATTATTTGTTTCTGAAATTAAACTAAGAATCACTATGTATTTTCATAGGCATGAAAAGCATACTTTTTAAGTATCTGAATCCAAGGTGCTCTGGGGAAAGAATTCCACTGAAATTAACCATTATAAATAATTCAGTTGTATTGATCCCCAGCTAAGAAATTCAAGGATTGCCTCCACTGGTTTGTTTAGCAATTTACAAACCTTAGTACCGCCAGGAAGTGCGTGCGCAGATGGGAATGAACTGTGCATGCTCCTACGGTAAGGCATATGGATGCTAGGGAGCCCGTCTGAATTGGAGTATATCGGTAATTTGCTGGTGAAATACAATGCGGTAGCATATGAGGGAATTCACTGAAATGGATCAACAGAATATAATTTTTCACAATCTACATTTCCAAAAGTTTCTGAGGTTCATTTACCCCATCCAGGTTGCCCCAAATGCTACCATTTCTAACTTGTTCTTTCATTTAGTCCTTCTTGCTCTTTGTCCAGGTTGGTGCCCTTTGACCTGCCATTTGAACAAATGTACATAACCTAAAGTGGGATTTTTCAGGCTAGGCACCATTGATGTTTGTGGCTGGATAATTCCTTGTTGCAGGTGACTGTCCCATGCATGGTGGGATGTTGAGCCGAATTCCTAGCCTCTACCCACCAGGTACTATTTATCAGCACACACCCCAAGTTGTGACAAACAGAAACATCTCCACATTGCCACATGTCCCTGGGGGTCAAAGTTGCTCCAATTGAGAACCATTCATCTAAGGTGACTTCCTAGATATTCTTCCTCCGTCTCACCTCTGTTCATATGTCACTCCAAACGTTCAATGACTTTTTGCCCCAGTATTTGGGCCTTTATCATCCTCATTTCTGTCTTTTGTAAGTTTCTTTTTTCTCTTCTTCCCCTTTTTTTTTTTTAAGCAAAGTACTACGTACACAGGGTAGCTCGGAAACACAGGCGTCCTTCTCTGTTCCTCCCTCTCATATCTCAGAGGAAGCTTTAACTAACAGTTTCCCATGTCCTTCTAGCTGTTTTCTGATAGATAGCTCTGGATATGAACTTGTGTTTCCTTGACTTAACCATGTTACACACTACGTACTGGCCCTGAGTTTTAAAGATGGAGGTTACAGCCCAGTTATAGAATTTGCCATTTTCCTTCCCTTCTTTTCATTTGTTTGACATTTAGGTGATTATTTATAGTCATATATAGAAACCTTTAAGTAGTAATATATTGTTGGTGAGTTGACTTTCAGGACCGCAATGGCGCACCTCTGAGCTGGGTGAGACCAGAGACCCAGCTGATGATCTCTCAACCCTCCCACTTGCTAAGAAGGGGCCGGCACTGATTTTATCTTCTCTTCCTCTCTTCCCTATCCCACCTTCTGTCAGCTACGCTTTCATCTGCATTACTGTTCGCAACCCTGTCATTTTCATTCTCTCTTGCAAATACAGCCAAGTCTTCTGGGCTCTCTTCTTGGGTTGACTTTTCTGAGCCCATCAACCAAATTTACATTATTATGACTATGCAGAAAAACACATTTTTCAATGCCAGGTCAAGTACAGAGCTACAGTTTTGTTTTCTTCTGTTCAACGTCGCGATCCTTGCATCACTTGAAGGGGAATGGTGAGTGTCAGATAGATTCTTCCTTCAACTCTCATCAACTGTGAAAATGCATGCCATATGTAAATTATTTTACACTGATTCATAAATAGCCCATATCATGCTCGTGAGTTTTCTTAAGTCTGCTTACCATCCATCACTGCACACCATTATAATGTTTTTCCTGTGATGATAACTTTTAAGATCTGCTTTTTCAGCACTTTTCCAATATACAATACAGTGTTGTTAACCCTTGTCACCATACTGTGTGTTACATCATATGAATTTTTATTTCATTCGTGTCTTGTGCTATTTTCCTTCATCATATCCTCATATTTATCATGTTCATCTTTCTCCCCACATGCTCAACCCCATGCATGGGCTTCCAGCCATTGTTCTTCTAGGTTGGATCCCCAGCTTCCTGGATCCCATGTCTTTCCAATTTTTTTTATTTTTATTTTTTAATGTTTTTATTGTTGTTCAATTACAGCTGTCCCCATTTTTCCTCCTTTACTCTCCCCTGGCTTACCCCACCTCCTGTCTCCCACATTTAGTCTTCCCCCACGTTGTCTTTGTCCACGAGTCTTTTATACGTGTTCCTTGACTTGCCCCTTCCTCTTCTTTGCCCCATTTATCCCCCTCCCCTCTTCGCCCTCCCATCTGGTCACTGTCAGTTTGTTCTTTATTTCCACGCCACTGGTTCTATTTTGCTTGCTTGTTTGTTTTGTTGATTAGGTTCTACTTACAGGTGAGATCACATGGTATTTGTTTTTCACTGAGTGGCTTATTTCACGTAGCATATACTCTCCAGTTCCATCCATGCTGTCACAAAGGGTAGGAGTTCTTTTTGAGTTTCTGCTGTATAGTATCCCATTGTGTAAATGCACTACAGTTTTTTGATCCACTCATTTACTGATGGATACTTAGGCTATTTCCAGCACTTGGCTATTGCAAAAAAAATGCTACTATGAACATGCGGGTGCATAGGTTCTTTTGAATTGGATTATTGGTATAATCCCAGCAGTGGAAATGCCAGGTCAAAAGGCAGTTCCATTTTTAATTTTTTGAGGAAATTCCATACTGTTTTCCACAGTGCCTGCACCAGTGTGCATTCCCACCAAGAGTGCACTAGGATTCCCATTTCTCCACATCCTTGCCAGCACTTGTTATTGGTGGATTTGTTTATGGTGGCCATTCTGACAGATGTGAAGTGGTATCTCATAGTGGTTTTAATTTGCATCAGGGTGTGTGAGAGGCAACTGTTTCTCACACAATGTATCTTTCCCTCTCTTTCTCCCTCCCTTCCCCCTCTCTAAAAATAAATAAATAAAATCTTTTAAAAAATTAATTTTTTTAAATCTTCATTTTGCTAGGGTATAAGTTCAAGTAACTTACAAATAAAATGTATATAGGAAATAAACTTTGCATTGGGTCCTTGTGTGATGAACAATTTCTCTCCTCTACCCTCTCTTTGATTGATAGGTTGGACAAAAAATTCTGAGTTAAAATATTTTTGTTTACAATTCTGAATATCCAGTTAAACCCAGTGCTTCAGAAAGGCATATAGCCCAAGGACTGAGCTTCAGGCCCTTCTCTGGCAGGTGGCTGCTTGTGCCTGAAGCTCCTCTAAATGTTTTTTCTTTTCTTGATGATCTATTTTTATTCTCTTGTATTTGTACTAAGGCCATGGGAACATACGGCCCCCAAATCTCAGTGGCTTGCCATGTGTTAGCTCTGGGTAGCTCTAGCTTAGCCCCCCAAGTCTTCCTAAGCGTAGGATCTAGACTAAAGTAGTAGCCCCTTTTACGGAATACTTAACTCTTGACAAGGAAAGGAACTATGAGAGAAGTGAACTTGAACTTTACGCTCAAAGCTTAGGCTTATGTTATTTCCATTTATACTGCAAGCGGTCGCATGTCCAAACCTGATACCAATGGAGTCAGAAACATCCCCTCCAAGCTTCCTCTTCCAACCCCACCCTCCCCAGAGGGAGAAGCCCAAGTGAGGGACCCAGGAATGGGCTCTATAGACAGGAAATGAGTAAGAGGGAACAATAGTACAATGTGCCATACCTGGGAAGGATTTTAGGACCTGGAATATATTCTTGTGCTCTGAAAGTTTACGATGACCTAGCCAGATGGTTCTTTTACTCACCTATTGTGTTGGGTACTTAATGGATCTTTCTAATTCCAAAGACTCATATCCTCCTTGTAGGGAAGATTTCTCAGTGATTTCTTGAATAACTTCTCTTTCCTGTTCTTCACTCACTCTTCCTACAAGGTGGGCCACCTGAATCGCTTTTATATGCATCACTTTTTCTTTTTAAAACACATTTTATTATTTTGTCTTTTTGCCCAGTGATATTTTTCCAGGCATTTGTTTTCAATTGACTTAGAAAAAAAATTGACAATAACAAATTATTGTTTTGGTTGTTTCTTTGCCCAAAATATGTTGTTCTTGTTTTATGAATACAGAACATTCTTGAATCCCTGAGTAGATGAATCAGAGTATTTTAATGTTCTTTTCTGTTTCCTGAATTATCTCCATTTCCTCAGGGTTTCCCTTTCTGCTTGTTTAGCTTGGCTCTCTTTTCCAGAGTTTCTGGCGAGAGGCACTTATGAGGGGGGCAGGTCTTGTTTGACTTTAGGAAGAAGATGTCAGGCGATGACAGGCCAATATTCCAGTTGCGAAGGCTCCACTTTGAGACCCCAGCACCCACACAGGAGCCTCGCTTTTGCCCAGGCCTTTAACTCAAGAGCCTGTGTCATTCCTACTCCAAGGGGTGCCTTACATGCAATGTCCTGCCTACCGATGTGAACACGGATTGATAGCCACCCTTAGCCATGACACAGGGCTCATTAAAATGCATGCCTCTCTTTGAAGAGCCCATTAGGAAGTGAAAATGTATTTGCTGTCTCTATGGTTGTGAATTTCACAAAGCTTGTATTTTGTACTGGTGTGGATGACTCTGTCAATCCCTTTACTTGCTAAGCATCATAATTCAGCTGGTTCATCTTCTCTGTGCTCCTTCCCAATGTCAATGTTAGATGATTTGATGAAAGGCCTAGAGCATAAGATTTCAATTTTTAAAAATCTAAAGTTGAGGCTGATGCATTTCATATCAAGACTCAGTAAACACAGATAAGGGTGGGCAAAGTAGGTCTACAGCTGCGTCGTGACATTCTTTTGAGTTAATAAACCATTCCCTGCATTCCTTTTTCCTTATGAACAGGGATAAACCTACTTTGGCCCACCCCTATATAAGTGCAAATATGCATCTAAGTGAAATAAAAGCTTCACAAAAATGCCCTTCTATACAGAAAGCAATTTCATGTTTCCTTTTCTATTTCAGATTTAAACATTCTGATCAAGACTTACTAAACATGTGTTGTGACTCCTCATTTCATAGCGTGAAAACAGTGCTGTAGAACATAGTCCTTAGAAGGAAAACGAACGTTCTCTGGGTTTTCCAGTGTCGCAAAACCCCTAAGGCCATTTCCTTCATTTCTTTATGCTAGTTTGAAACTCACAGTCTTATTATGTGTATTTAACATAATACTTCTTAGCAAGCTTTGTTGCCTGGGTATTTTCTCCAGAATTCAAGCTCAGAGGAAAACCCACAAAACTAAAATGCAGAAGTGGTCCAGTCAGTGGTAGCCTCACATGATAATAGATGCATGTGGTCGTTGTCCCAGTTAGGATACTGTGTGGTTAGTGTCGCCTGTTTTTTTTATGGCATGGAAATAACAACATATTCCAATTGTCATCAAAAAGACTTAAGCATTGTTTTTTTTAATTTTGGTGCACTTCTGTATTCCGAGGCCCCCCCCTGAGGATGGCTAGAAACACAGATTGGCCTGAAGCTCTCCTAAATATTTTGATGGAAAATTGTGTATCACATGTGCACAAAATTAGTTGAACACTCTTTTAAGATTGATTAAAATCTGGGACTAGCAGAGAAAGGGATTCCACAAAAAACATGAGGTGTGGGTACAGCTACGTTACTGAAGAAAAAGAATTCTTCATTCCCAACCGCTTTCTTGGAAAACTAGAGACGATAGCAGTGAACTCTAAGTGAAAAACACATTTCAGTGGAACAGCCCGGGACTGAAAACTAGCCATGAGCACACCCGGAGTTAATGTCAACTTGACTATGTGCTGAGGAAGTGAGGGTCTGTTTTCAGTGGTTATTTAGGGGATTGAGAACTTTTCGAGTCGCCAGCAAGTTGCATAAACTGTGGTTTTAAGTGGATTCTGCCATTGCTCCCGAAACCCCTTAAGTGTTGGGTCACTTGGATGGAAGAGAAAGTAAAAGAGTCCTAGGTAGCTTTTTTTCCTTTTTCCTCCAGTGAGGATTGGGAGGAGGGTGGCTTTTTTTTAAGTTTTCTAGAACCCTCCCCAAAAAGTATTGTTAAAGATTTCTTTAAGTAATAGCAACACAAATCATCAGAGATCACAGAGTCGTGCAACTTAATTTACTAGGTGAAGGAAAAACAACATTTTCGTTGTAATGAGATGTGAGCACCCTCCCTTACTGTATCCTGGGTCTTAATGTCCTTTGCTGTCTGTGCTGACTTGGGGCGTTAAGGCTCTGTCATTACTTGGCAATTTTTTCCTCTAATTTCTTGTGACACAGGCTGTTCAATCCACAAGAAATGTGAGGTGAGGCAGAGAGAATTCCTGCAGATTGACTTGCTATATGCAGAACGTTCATTTGCATTATTCATTAGATAAGAGTCCTGATTTGCATCTCATTCCCGTTGTCTCCTTTAGGTGAAAAAAATCCTGGAGGACTCTCCCTAGTCCCCTGTTTTTTTTTATATTAATAATAATTATTAGGGGAATTAGACTTGATCGCTGGCCTAGATTTTGTCCTGCACTATTTGCAATTTCTCTTAAAAAAAAATACCATAAGCACCCCCAGGTCCCCACACCAATGTGGTTTTTCCCCTCTGAGTTTAAAATATTTAAAACTTTCACATTTGATGAAAGATCTGAATACATAAATATATTTTGTTGAAATGCAAACCAAGACATTCATTTATGATCCCTGGCTAACATTAGGCATGGCAAGGAGGAGGGGACGGAAAATAAAGCAGCGTGTAGGCACAAGCTTAGCATCCAAGTTTCCCTCAATCTCATTTGAGAGACATCTCCCAGCAACAGATCCATGTCACCGACCAGAAGATGCTGCTGGTAATAAATTCTTCCCCTCTGGATGGTGACATCCAAGTGGTGGAATCTTGCTTTGCCTTTTCCAAAGCAATGATCAGTTAAGATTATACTTTCTTATAAGCTTTAGCCCCCGTCATTATCTAAAAAAAATATGTACACCCACATATATGTGTGCATATACATGTACATTTATACACACACACTCATCAACGTCGTACTATGGGTAGGGCTCTGTATTGGCCTCCAGAGTTCCTGTAATAGGGAAAGTAATAAAATATCTTTCTAATTTCCTTGGCCTGCAGTCTCAACTCGCCATGGCCACTGTAGACTTCCAAGCCCTCGCCGCGCCCTGGGTGCAGGCACTGTAGGCTTTACCTATTAATGTGCTCTCCAGGGATTCTCTGCGATTCTAAGTTGCGAGCTGCACAGGGGACTCTGATCTCCATCTGCACATTCAGTTGGAACCCCTGGTGCACTGACAAAGGGGAAGCAGGACATCGTGTGGGTGGAGGCCTTCATGGTGCTTCTCAAGAGAACAAGGGGCGGAGGAGTCTGAGATTTTTCCGCTGGCCAAATCTCTGCCGCTCAGTGGCCCCTGGCATAAATGACAGCATTCTGTTGAAGGCTGCAGCTAATCCAGTGTCCTGCATCCATCACAACATTCAGAACTGGGATGGGATTCCCATGGTGGCAAGATGACAATTGTGACCAGAAATGTGGTGTCTGGTGGGCGGGCTGAGATGGGTTTTTTTTTAATCCTGACCCGAGGATATGTTCATTGATTTTAGAAGGAGGGGAAGGAGGAAAGGGGGTGGGAGGGGGGCGCTTGGGAAGACATCAGTTGGTGCCTCACATATGAACCCCGACTAGGGATCGAAACTGCAACCTAGGTATGTGCCCTGACTGGGAATCGGCCCTGTGACCCTTTTGAGTGGAGGGTGTTGCTCCAACCAACTGAGCCACCGGCCAGGGCTGGGATGGCTTGTTTTGAGTACAGCTTTCCTACAAGTTGTTCATTGTTCCAGCAGCACAGGAACCACGATCGAATCCATTCTTATCCTCTACTTTTCCTTGTTTAATTCGCCGGTGGAAGATGTCATCACAGATATTTATTGTCCTCGTGTGTGAACATGAAACTAGCCTGTGTCCCAGGCTGGTTCCCATGATGGATGCTGTGATGCGGAGCAACCTCTTGTGGTTGTTATGGCTGTGTCTGGTACCTGTGGATATTGATGGGGTTTTGGCATCCCCAGGAGGAACCCCATTTTGGAAATAGCCCTTGTGTGCCCCAACCTGACACTGGCACCCTGACTAAGATTTTTGGTGAGTGACCAGTGAGGTTAACATCAAATTGTGTTTTTCTTGCGAGAGTGATTGTCGAAAGATAGTTTTCTACTTGAAGCATTCAAATGTTTTCCTATAATAAAGTGCTTTTCACTTACTTAATTTCAGGCCAGATGGTGACCTTTCAAAGTAACAGGCATGAATATTAAAAATCGGGGTCAGCTTGGACTTAGTTATCTTAGTTTGGGATGATTATCCCGTTCGGAGGACATGGATCTTTTGATTCTGTTAATGTCATAGTGCGCTCGTACAGCGCTGCTTCCTGAAAATGCCACTGGTGAGGTGTTCCCGCTACAGACGTCTTACTGTGGCTTCAGAATGCTGAGTGAATTCAAGAGACTGCATTCAAATGTCTCATGTGCATATCAAACATAACATGGCCAAAGACAACTGTGATTTGCCATCCTACCTGCCCCCATCCCCCAAACCTATTCCTGATCAGCTCAGCAAGTGACAGCACCGTCCCCGTTTGCCAAAACCCCAGCAGTCATCCTTCATTTTCCGTTTCTCTCATCCTTATGATCTGGTTACTATTGTTATGTAAGAAACCACCTCAACATGCAGGGGCACACAGTAGAGACAGGTGTGTGTGATGAAGGATTTTGTCATGGTCACCTTTGATAAATAATCTCTGTCCACAGCTGTCTCGTTATCTTCCTTCCACATGCCCTACACTCAGTGGGGTCAGGCAGAGGATAACCATTGTGCACGTTCCCGTTTAAAAAGAAAAACAAGGAAGGACAGGAGGCACCCAAGCCAGCATCACTGTCCAAGGGCAGTTCGGGAAGTCGTTGGGGCACACCTGCCGATTCCTCGCTAAGGACTCGCATCTCTTCTCTCGAACTTGTTTGATCCCTGATGTTGGCTCCGCCTTCCCCAGCGGCTGGTTTCCCTCGCTGAGAGTTGTTCTGCCTTTCTGTAAGGAATGGCCCACATTTGTCGGGCACATAGTAGATACTTCCTAAGTTTTTGATGGCTAAGTGTAGTGGTGTGTTGGTTAATGTATAACCAGCAGTTCAGGGGAGGGATGGAGGCTGACTTGCCGCTTTTTTGTATTTCCATACTGCCACCACAGGGCCAATTTTATGCTGTGAGCAGTTCACCAAGCGACTCACAGGATTCCTGAAAACTAGGATTCAGAGCACTGACCGAATGAATGAATGAATGAATGAATGAACGAACGTTGCAAAGAACAGAGTAGCTCACCCAAGGGGGCAAGGGATTCCTTCTCTCCATAGCCCCTGTGGTTTTAGCTCCAAACAGATCACACTGATGAGGAGGATTCAGAGCATAGCTCCCATTAAAGCTCAGACAGATGAGAAAGGGTTAACGCTGTATCTGAGATACTAAATCCCTACCGCAGAGTAGTGAGGAACACTGAGGCCAGAGCCGGTCATTTCTTCATGTTTTTTCACCGCCTCAGGTGTTGGCGGGGACGCGTAGGATTCAGCAGCAAGGGCAGGATGACTTTGTCTTATCCTTTGCAGGGAGAGGATGGCAGGGATTTGAGCAGGAAGCAGCGAAAAAGAAAGAGAAGGGGGAAAAGCCATTAATATTTCATATTAGGTGTAAAAATGCTCAGTTACGGCTTTGGCTAGGAAGCCACTTCGTTGAGAATATCGGTTAGAATTTTATGCTGAATGATCGTACAAAAGACTGATTTGGGATGAGCCTAGTCATTTACCTCTGTATGCCGTGTGCAGTGACAGAGGTACTAGTATGTTTTAAATCACTGTCTGCCACTCAGCATTGATGACAATATCCTGACAGTTCTTAATTACAAACATACTATTTGATTTTTGTGTTTTTGAGCAGCAGCCTCACGCTGGTGTGTATCTGGCGATAGAGCTGAACGGATTTGTGGCATTGAGTGGGACTGCATTTATCACATCAGGTAGGAATGTCTTGACAGGAGGTCAGCAGGTAGCTACACCAGGGTGGTAGGACACAAGGGGTGGTGCTTAGATGTCTTGTCTCAGCCATGGCCGGGGTCTGATGTGTCTCTGTCTTAACGGCAGGTCTGTATGTGGCCCCACACGCTGTGGTCCTTTCGCACTCTGCATAACTAATGCCTCCTGTTACCCACCTTCACTCTGGGGTTCGGGATGAATAAATTCTAAAATGCTCTTTTGGCCGGTGTCAGAATCCAGAGTTTCAAAAGTGCATGTATAATTAATTTCGCATTAACTTTTTGAATTAATACCAAGAGAAATGCCTTGTGTTTTATTAATTGCCAGGTGTGACTCTAAAGAAAACCCCACCCACCCCTTCTGCATTCACATGAATGATGTTGAAGCGAGACTGTCCCAGCTGAGGATAAACATATTGCATGGGTATCTTCCGGTAATCTATCCATCAGTTAACATACCCGGGACCCTCCAGATGCTTCACAAATCCACATCACAGAGCAGATTTTTTGCATGCGAATTCCTGACTTAGCTGAAAAAATGTGAAAAATCAGATGCAGCTGAAGGTCCCCTATTGATTACAAATGTGAGGATCAAGAGTAAATTATTCCATTGGAGACAGCACTCATTTACATTTAAAATGGTCCCTCCTGGTCACCTCCTGTTGGTGAGTGGCATACAAATCAATGACATTTCTAGAGTGTTAATTCCACCCCACTTGAGGGCTTCCTATGACAAACTAGACATTGATATTCAGTCAGATTTGGGGGTCTCTAAGAGTTTGAGTGAATTTCAAAATGCAAATGAAGCTGGGGGGTAAATCTGTGACACACTCTTAGTTTTTTTTTTTAAAGAAAAACTAGTAATATCTAAAGGTAAAAATGGGAGTTTAAATTCTCATTACTGTCAAAATTACTCTTTGCTGCTCAAATAGCTTTGACTCAAAGAATGTTTCCTCCATCATGTGAGCATCGCACTTTAACAGTGGAGGGAGGTTCATAAAATGTTTCCATAATCTCGTCTCTTATAAAGGACTCCATAGTCTGGAATCCTTCCATTGTGTGGCGTCTTATCCTGGTACGAGAATCCCCCACGCATCACCCTGGGTGGATGGCGAGTTCTAGTTTGAACACAGCTAAAAGTGGAAAGTTCTCAAGTCCTGTGGCAGTTGGTGCGAACACCTATGTCCTAGCACCTAAATGTGAGTCAAAAGATTTTTTTTTTTTTTACAAAGGCCTTATTTGAACAGCTCTTTGTCCACCCGTGTTCATAGCGGCATTATTCACAATACTCAAGAGGTGGAAACCGTCAAATGGCCACCAACATAAAAACAGATCAACAAAATGTGGCACCTGACATACGATGGAACTTCACTGAGACTTAAAAACGAATGAAATTCTGACACCGTGTGCAACGTGGGTGCACCTTGAAGGCCTTATGCCAAGTAAAGGGTCCCGGACTCAGAGGGACAAATATTGCCTCGTTCCACTAGGGGGCGGTGTCTAGAAGAGCCAGACTCACAGACACGGAAGGTAGAGTGGTGGGAGCTGGGGCCTGGGTGAATGGGGTGTGAGGAGTACCTGTTTAATGGGTGCAGATGCTCTGTCTGGGAAGATGAAAATGTTCTGGAGGTGGACGGTGGTGACGGTTGCACAGCCATGTGAGTGTACTTAGTGCCACTGAGCTGTGCACTTGAGCATAGTGAAAATGACAAGTTTTGGACTGTGTATATTTTGCTACCAAGGGAAACAGCAGCAATACTAACATAAAAAAATGTGGCGTCTTGGAAGCCGCCAGGAGTCTGGGAGCATCTGTTTGCACCTCCTCACTCTGTCCCTGGGGTGTGCCCTGCCTGTCTGACCCCTGGTTTCTGCTCCTCACTGCCCACTTCGTACACAGCCCTGCTGGGTGAGTGAGCTCACTCCCTGTTTCCTAGGGGGAAGGCGGATGGACTTGGCTCAAAAGCCTTATCCCAAGGGATGGCTTCAGTTCCCATGGGTTTCAGTGTGTCCCCTCCGCCCCCACCCCAGGAGTCCTCTCATAACCTCCAGGCCTCAGATTCCAACTGTTGGCCCCAAAATGCCAGCATCTGGAGTTTGGCCCCTGCCTTCCTCCTTCCAACTCACAGGAGCCCTGGACTCCTGTGTATTACTAGCCTGGAATCTCCCTCTCTTTTTCTGTACTTGCCCTCCTGGGGACAGATCTTCCCTGATCTGATTTTTCTTATATTACGAAAATGTGCATTTAGTTGTAAAAGTTAAGATGCAATTGCTGTGCTTGGGTGGGTGAAATGGCCTGTCTTACAGTTGCTCCGCCACATGTGTGGGCACATTACACGTGCGTGGAAATTACCAGCGATGCCGTGGGACTGGATCCGAATGTTCACTCTAATTCAGTCGGCTCCCATTAGACGGTAAAACCTGACTAATTGTGAATAATGGGATTTAGACTGCAGTGGTTTCCTGTAAAAGGAGAACCACGGCCTCTTCTCGTTGAGAGAATTGAATTTTCTCTTCTTTTAAATTCCACATGTGTCATACACAAAACAAACAGAGGCTACCAGGTGACCTGAGAGGAGCTGTAGGAGGATTGTAATTCAACATATACTGGCATTGTAATGTCTAACAAACGCCCTTAAATATATGCTAATTGTTTCAGTGCTGGATTTGGAAATGAACCCCCTAGGTAGCCAAATTTTCTCTGCCTTCGGGAGGATAGCTTTCTCTCCAGAGAGGTAGGAGGCTGTTCTCTCCTGGCATTCTTACCGCTCCAAGAACTCCTGCTCTGTCTTCACTGTCGTTGCGTCTCCTGTTCTGTTTTCTGCTCCCTGGACTGATCCTTTCTCAGTCGGCCTGACCTGATCTCCAGTTCCGCCTCGTTGGTGCCATTTCTTCAATGTCCACCTGTTTGTGCCTTTCAGGCCTGGACTCTCAGGTGCCCTCTGACCATTTCCATGTCTCAGAGTAAATTGAAATTCTGGATCCTTGAAATTGACCTCAATCTCTTCCTCCTCGTTGCCCAATTTTTCTTTTCTTTTCTTTTCTTTTCTCTTCTTTTTTCTTTTCTTTCCTTTTCTTTTCTTTTTTTTTTTTTTTGGTATTCCCTGTTTTTCTCTGGCCAGAGCCCTTTCCTACTCTCCTAAGTAATAGCAAGCAGTAACTAGTATGATTAAGCATGTACTACAAAATCTCTCAGGTACTCTCGCACAGAGCAGCCCTTGGAAGTGTATTTAATTATATCCTGTCTACACGAGAGGAAATAGCATCTGAGCGACGTTGAGGGAGAAACTTGCCCACAAGCTCCAAGGGAAGGTTCTGGCATTAACACTGCAGGGCTCATATCTTCCACACTGTGCTTTGCTGACTCATCCTCAAGTCCTACAACCTCTTAATGTCTCTTGAACTTATGTCTTCTGTATTTCTTTAATTACTACCTTAGTTCAGTCAACATAATTTCACCTGGAATATTCCAAGTCTTAATTTGCCTCCCTCATATTTATCCCTTTTCTGCTACCAGACACACAGATCCTTCCTTCCTTCCTTCCTTCTTTCCTCTTTTTTGAGTAACTAAAAAAGAAAAGACTGATCATGTCTCTTTCCTGCTGCAACCTTCAAAGGCTCCATCTTTGTTTTTACTCTATTTTTGATTTAAACTATCTATGGTGATTCAGCTAGGGGTGTCCAACCCACAGCCCACGGGTCACATGCGGGCCCAGGATGGGTGTAAATGCGGCCCAACACAAAATCATAAATGTACTTAAAACCTTTTTTTTTTTTGCTCATCACTTTTTGTGAGTGTTTGTGTATTTAACGTGTGGCCCGAGACAACTCTTCTTCCAGTGTGGCCCCGAGATGCCAAAAGGTTGGACATCTCTGGTAGGCTTTTGTCAACTGACCTGGAGTTGCTGTTGGAAAAATGCATTTCAGATTCTAAATAGCTTCTTCACAGAGTTTGAGATGCAGCCCTCACGCAAACAGTGGACCTCTTACGTTTGAATGTGTTGGAGTTTCTTTGCATATTTAAAGAAAACTTAAATCATTTTCTATGTGTGCTCAGGGAACAATAAAAACGTGCTGAAATGCATATGTTTTACAGTTAGGCAGATCTATGTCTGAATTCCACTGCCGCCGTAACCTTTTTCTGTGTTGATGGATAGTTTACTTAATCCTCAGTTTCCTCATAGGAAATAACGAAGATAAACTCTTCCATGTATATGTCTCAGGGGCTTAGGGTTGCCAGTTAAAATACAGAACATCCAGTCAAAGTGGAATTCCATGTAAACAATGAAAATGATCAGGGTATAAAAGTTTAGTGTGAAATTATTCCTTGTTTATCTGAAATTCCCATTTCCCTGAGCATGCTGTAGTTTCCATGTCTAAATCTGGCGAACCTACAGGGGATGCTAGCATATCTCTGTGTGATATCTCCTGGATGCGCGAGACAGAAAGTGAAGAATTTACTAGGTTGTCGTCAGGTGACTTAATAATCTAACGAGAAAGCACAGTAGTTGCCACTTTGGGATTTTATTCTTCTTCAGAAACCGTGTGATAGATGAAGTGGTTAATCACCGTTCAATTGAATAATAATTTAATGATTGCTTTTAAGTTCTACACAAGAAATAAGGCTGGGTGGGCAGTATTTAAAGTCACTGACTACTCCATACGGAGGGGACTTCAGAAGCCACCTTGGTGACTCTTTTTTATACCAATAAGGAGCTTGTCCCCACCTCCACAAGAGAGACTAACAGATCCCACACAACTTCATGGGACCGCAGTGGGTTTTCCCCGCACAGAGTGTCCCTGACCACTCGGTGCCGTGGCTTACAAGAATACACCTGCGTGCAGTGACAGGGTGGGATCCATTTCATGTCCTCTGTGTGACACGTTGCGCAGAACCATAGGGATGTATGGACATAATTGAGGATTTGGGGCAGCACGGAGTGTCACCGTTGCCATTATTTTGGCTGCTGCATTTTCCCTCATAAATTCATCTCTATTAAAATACTCTTCTGTGCATTAAACTGGGTCACGTATGGTGATTCTCCAAAAATAATGATCGTGTTTCCAAACCCGCTGAATAATACCCATCTTCCCCATCCTGCAAAGTGCAATGATAACACTGTTGTTATCAAAGGCGGGTTCTGCTGTGTCTTTGATCACTAGAGTTATCTGGTTATTTTTTTAATAACCAAGTAACATTCAAATGATTTTTGGTTCAGAACCAATTCTATTAGTGACACCTCCACAGAACTGAAAATTTGAACATTGGCTTTAAGGTGGTGTTAAAGAATCACTAGTGATTCTTCAGGCAGGATGACGGTGTTGTAGTTACATTTAGAGACACATGCTGGTCTATTTCGGGATGCGGTCTTTGATTGGCTCCAAACCTGTGTTGTGAGAAGAGGCAGGACTAGATCGGGAAGAGATACAACAACCTTGGCCGTGAGATCATTCCGAAGGGGGGATGATGGTTACTATTCTGTCTGCTTACTTAGGTGCTTGAAACGTTTCCTAATCAAACGCTGAAACTACATTCCTGCTTCCCAAACTCTCGTCTGGAATATACTCAGCTTAAGCACACAAACTCTAAGATTTTAATGCTCCTATTTAGGGGACAGAACTGATATTTGCTTTAAAATCTAATACGGATTTGCTTCTTTTCTTTTTTTTTTTTTTTCCACCCTTTCTATTCACTGGGAGAGCCAGATAAAACAGAAGGAATTAACGGCTGGAGACTCAGAGTCCAATTTCAGCAGGTCTCTCTGCCTCTCGTTCATTTTTACACCTCAGGCAAGATACTTCATCTCTTTAGGCCTCGGTTTTCTCAGTATGTAGAATGAGAACATTGTACTCTGGTCTCTGAGGGTGTTCAGCCCCGAGACTGTTCGAGTTGGTGATGCCACACACAGGTTCTGCAGATCCACCATTCAGCTGGCTCAGGGCGTGTTTCATCCTGTTCTGTCCTTGTTAGTGGGGCGGTGGGTTCTACTCTGACTTTCACTTAAAGACATTAGGAATATGACATCCCTACACTGCATGCTGCTCATGGCTCTCCTGAACGTGAATTTATTATTTAAGCCCTTCTGAATTAATTGATCTTTGTATCGCTACTACCTGATCAATGAGTTGTAGAAATCCTTTCCCGCTGTGAAAAGTTGGACAATGATCTTCGCGCGGTGCTAGAATAAACTCTTGCAAGATCGAAAGGGTACACCCTCATTTTCGGATTCTAAAGTTTTCTTAATAATACCTTAGTTACCCTCTCTATACCCTTTTATGACTTTATTATGTTCAGTTATATCCCCAGCCTTCTTAATGAAGTCATTTATGTATTCTCATGTTACAGGACAGTGTCCTCTTCACCAAGCTGTCCCTCGTTCCGTAGTTTGGCCTAGGCATCTTGTGTTTATGCCTTTTGTTTTTTTTTTTGAACAAAGGTGAGGCTTGAATGTGTGAAGTGCAGCCCTAACTCACGGCAGGCCTGAGTGTGTGTGTGAGACTTCTCCCGGTGGATTCTGTTCCGTGGCAGACCTACAATCACTGCAAAACATCTGCTCGTGAAAAATAGGCTTTGGGTACCACTTTGTCGTATTGCTACAAGTGTGATCTCAATGTCACATCAAAATGCATCCACTCGACAAGATACGTCTGAATGTCTTCTAGGTGTGTTTCCTTTGAAAAGGGAGAGCCCAGGAAAGGAGGCTTTGAGCAAATTACCAGAGGACACAGATTTCCCATTTTAAACTGATTTACTCAGCAGAAAAACGTTACTAAGAGACACTTACTCATACGCACTTCTCCTGCCACACAGATACTCCAGAATGGCCCCAGTTAATGCAGAGTCCCCACTCGGGCCCTCGTCAAGGGAAGTGACTATTTTGGTGGAAACCGTGATGGAATGTCCTTGTGAAATCCATGATCTCCACTTTTTCAGACAAATTCTGTCTGCTTACTCACTCAAGATCTTTGCGACCATCTAGTTTATCAATCAGTCACCTGGATCGGGATCTGTCTGTGGGATCTCTGCTGTGTTCCCAATCTAGTCCCTCAAACCCTTCGCCCTGTGAATTCTGGGGTGTGTGTGTGTGTGTGTGTGTGTGTGTGTGTGTGTTTTGTTGTTGTTGTTTTCCTGTTGGGTGAGCTTGGAGGTCAGAGGGTGCTGGAGTGGGAGAGTTCTCTCCCTCCAACCATCTTTTCCAGAACATTAAGTCCTTTACGGGGGAGGCTCTGAGCACACAGCACAGAGATGATCTTTCCTTCCCCACCCCCAACCCCCAAAGTGAGAACCTAATAGGATTCCCAGAGATAAACCCCATGGAAGTGTGATGTGGGGGGTCCCTGCGAAGACTCCAGCTCCCAGAGTGTCTCACTCACGTTAGTCCCCGCTCAGCACCCAGCAGTTCATCACCAGTCTTTTGTCAGTGGTCCTACGGCCTTATGGCTTCAGAGGGTTCTGCTCTGCGTGGTAGATCTAAGCTGTAACCCCCGCATGTGCCTGTCCCCCGGATTTCAGGTGGGGATGTGCCAGGCAGACTCAGTTCTCCAGAGGACCCCAAAACAGACAGTGGTTCTTTAATTTACCCTCACCTGGAGGGAGGTGCCACTCATCTGAGATTCAGAAGCAGAGGCGGAAACTGCCCGGCGGGCGGGGGAAGACAGGTGCTCCCCTGGCGGCCCTGAGAGCTCAGGCTCTCCAGCGTCACTGCCAGGTGACTCTGAATAAAATACTGCGTGTATCACATTTCTTCCCCTGAGGACAGGTGGTGCAGGGAGGGAAGGCAGGTTTAGATTAGTTGATCTTTAAGATTTCTTCAAGTGATTTTTTAAAACACAGAATCGATTATCTGTCACTGCCAAGGAATCTACACAAAAGGTTCAAATTCTAATCTCTCTCCCTGGCTTTTAAGCCTTCCGTTTTAATTCGGGCCCCTGTGCCTCTGGGCTCTTGTTTATGCTGCTTTCTCCCCTCCACTCTGGGGGGAGCTGTGCCTTCTCCTGCCCACCCCCCCAACCCCCCGGGGCTCCTCCTGCCTCCCTTGGGGTGCCTGCCTACCACACTATCCTCTGTCCTGTGGCCCTCGCCTGTCTTCTCTGAGCCTCCACTGGTGCTCAGCTCCCACTTTGTGATGAGGGAGTTCTACTTCTTCACTTTGTTCAGAGCCCTGAGGGTTTTATATATGTTCATGTGCTTTGGTAGCTGAACGAGCGCTCCTCAAGGCTGCGGGTCTGAAACAGTGCTGGCCGAGTTGCAGCAGCCCGCTGTGCACCAGTCAGCTAGCTACATGGGGTCTCCGCCTCCGCCAGGAGCCCCCCCACTTCCATGCTGTCCATCCAAATCCAAGTGCCGTTCATACTTTCTCTAAGATGCAGGTCGGATTTTCTCTCTTCTAAGCCCCAGACTAAATTGGTGCCTCTCCCCTCCCCTCTCCTCTTCGTTCTCTCTCTCTCTCTCTCTCTCTCTCTCTCTCTCTCTCTCTCTCTCTCTATATATATATATATATATATATATATATATATATACACACACACATAATTTCAACATGTATATGTAAATGTATATAGATTTGACCATATCTCAGTCACACTATTTCTTCATATAAACCAGCATCTCCGATAATACATACAAGAGGCAAACAGGTTTGATTTAGTATCCTCCAACCACCAGGCCCAGGGCCCTTACTGCTTGGCCCTGGGAAAGATGTTGGCACACAAGAGGACCTCACGTTTGTGTCCGTAGAGTCCCCTCGGCATGTCGCGGAAGGAGGGCAAGGCTGAGCGTGTCCAGGGAATGAGCCCATCGGTGGACAGAAGGCAGGTGATGAGATTGCTCACCAGATTAAAAAGGGACGGGCAGCAGCTCATTAGGAAACACGGAGATGTCTGCTTAATTACTTGAAAAATGTCTGAGCCAGTGCGTTTTATGACACCTGGAGGGGGTAAATAGGCCCCTAAATTTAATTAATTTTCTTTCTTCTTTCATTGCACCTGTATGGCCTAAAGGCAAAGAGTCTAATGAAAATACAATCAAGTACTTCTGCTGGACTTCCACAATTCATTTGGGCCATATTCTGGAAATGAAATACTGAATTTCCCATCAGTTTACGGGGAGAAGTGTATTTGGGAAAATGCAGCCTAGCAGGGAAATTATTCCCCCGTCAAATTCTGATCAATGGCTCCCTCAGTCTTATTTCCAAAAAGAGCTTCAATCTCTTTATGGATCTATTAAAATATACTTAATACTCATAAATCTCGAAGATATTATTGTTTTCCTGGAGGGAAGCGTTCTATGTGAATTAGAGGGCGTAGGGACTGGTCAGACCCTTAGAGCAAGGAACCCAATTTGCTCTCTATTGCAGTAACGTAGCCGCACATTTTTGTTAAAAAAAACTTTAAATCTATAATATTACTGTTTTATCAATTGCAAACTTAATAATAATGAGTTTGCCTGAATACCTATTGTAATGATAGTACATCACTTAGTGCTATTTGCTATAGACGGTGCAAGTACTTTGCCTATTTTATTTGGAATTATCATAACACCACTGCAAGGAAAAGATTATCCCTTTCAAAGTGACCCCCAGAGAGAGTAAGGGACTTACTCAGGGTCACGTAGCTAGTAAGCATTGAAACTCATCTTTTAACCCCAGTTCCTTTGGGTCCAAAATCTGTGCTCATTTAATTTGGTTACAGGAACTGCAATGCCAAACCATTTTTCTCCTCGTTAACTCAGTGTCACTGAATATATGAAAAGTCCATCGACACAGCCTGTTTCATTAAAAGAATCTTGACATTATTGAGCTTTGAGTAGTGAATTATTCATTGGAGCTTGTGGACATGGCCCAAACAATCTGCTCCCCCCTGCCCCCCCTCTCACCCAGAACTTGTAGAAGAAAACTCCAGCAGTTTCTGAGTCCATGGAACCTGAAATCCAGGGCGGGGCAAAAGTAGGTGTGCAGTCGTGAGTACTCAAAACACAATTTGCTTTTGTATTATCATGTATCAGTTATTGTATTATTTTCCGTAGGAACGACTATATACCTACTTCTGCCCCACCTTGTCCACTTGTCTGTGCCCAGTGGTCCCTACAGCAAACAGAAAGGGACTCCTCTGCTTCCGTGCTATAGGGGAAGGGGAAAGAAAACATTGCTTATGATGCACCTACCGTGTGCTCAGCATTTTGCATGTATTGACTCTCTAGCATGTCATGTGGGTGACAGAGGCCACCAGAGTCTGTGTCCACGGAGAACAGCCCAAGGCAGATCCCTCTTAACTTTGCAATTCTGCCTGTAAAAGACAGAGTGGTAAATGCCAAGCTGCAGAGCCTACCACCTTCTGGGGTGACTTGAAAATTGCTTCTCGATTCAAGTGAAATATTTCCATTCTGGCTGTTGCGATCCCTTATTCTGCCACGGACTACTATAGTTAGTCCTGTTTTCTGTCTTCTTCTCTTATAAACTCCCTGGCTATTCGTGTTTAGCTCACACACTAATTCAGACCCATCTGATTTGCACAGTCCAGTCCATTGCACTTGTGTCCATTTTTTGTATCATGGCTCTAACACCTGGAAGCCTATCGAAAGAAACAGCCCCAAGAATCACGTTCGAGGACCTATGATTAAGACTTGGCTAGCCGTCGGTACAAGTGCCCCAGCCTCTCCTTTCCCGAATCTGTTATTCTAATCTCAGGAGCGTGGGCCCAGGGACAGAGCATGCCTGGACTGCAGCCCCCAAAGCCCTACCTGCAAAATGCTTTTTCCACAAGAGATTTTCTCCAGGTACCAACTGAACCTTCCCTGCCTCCTTGCTGCGCCCCCCCCCCCAATGCCTGGTTTATCCTCCAAGGCCAGTTATTAAATTAGCGATGACTAGTTTCCTCAGGGACATTTTGGACCTGAATAGATCTGGCCAACAAATTCTTGGGCAGAGTCACAAATAACTTCAGTACCCGCCTCCCCACCATCACGCGTGCCTTAGCAGGACTTCATGCTCTGGTGCTTTTTCTCTTCGTCATTCTTTGAAGAAGCCAGCAAACAAGTAATGCTGCCTTTGAATGTGGAACATTTTTTTAAAAAGCCAGGCTGTGGCCCCAGCTGGGGTAGCTCCATTGGTTAGAGCATTGTCCTGATACACTAAGGTTGCAGGTTCGATCCTTGGTCAGGGCACATACAAGAATCAACCAGTGAGTAGAGCAACAAATCAATGTTTCTCTCTCTAAAAAACAAAACAGAACAGAAAGTAACTGTACTTTTATGCCAGCTTTAGAAACGGGGAATGAAGGTAGTAAATTCATTCAGTTGTTCGCTTGCATATAAAAACTTTGATTTAGATTAGCCTATGTTTTCCTTTCTGGCCATGTAAAATACATCCTTTATCTCTGATGTCTGTTGGCTTCTGCGCATATACTTGGCGTAAAGGTGGAGAGACCCGTCTTTGCAGTCAAGTTCCTGGGTATTCAGACTGATCTCACCCTGCCCACACTGTCACCAAGCAGAGAACTCGTCAGGAAGCCCGCGGAGCTCTGTCCCCTGAGAAGCAGCTGTCTGCGTAGCTTCTGTGGTGAGACATTTGTTGTTCCCTGCAGATTTTACTAAATAGGATTTGATTCCGTTTTCCTGCCTGGAATACTGCACTTTTTTTTCTTTCCTTAATGCTCCCTACTGGATTTCTGTCTGCTTTTTCTTCTGAGGTATAGCGTGATATTTATCAGAAGCTGCAGGGTTGCCGTGTGTTCATTTAATTATGCAGGGATAATGAGAAGTTAAACAGCACCCTAGTTCACATTTTACCACAGAGGCCGAATCTGTAACGCTTTAAAATAGGGATCCAGTTTGAGAGCTCCCTCTGCAAAGAGTCAGCTCTCAGACTCTCAGTTCTCAGTTTTTAATCCGTGGTAGAACAGCCACTTCCCGCATTAGGTTAGGGTGAGCAGTAAATGAGACAATGCCCGTTTGTCAGTTAGGACAGGACCGAGCTGATAGTCAATGTTTAATGAATGTTAGGGGTTACTGCTTCTGCTGCTGCTGTTACTCTCAGGCCATACTCCCAGAGACTATCTCTAAATAAATAAAAGAAGGTAAAAGAAAACACTAATTTACCATCTAACCGGAGCACGCAATTTAGATGGGATAGCGTTGAAAGAATTAGCAACCTTCCTTTGGTGGTCAGAGGCTCTGGGTAAGACCTTGACCTTGGGAATCAGCGGTCAGGGGTACTTCTGGGATTGGCAGACATCGAAGCCAAAGGTATTTACATCCATCTGATAGGTCCAAGGCAGGCGAGAAGCACGTGTTCGTTCATAGGGCAAAGAAAGGTGGAGTGAAAATTTTGAAAAAAGCAGCAGCTCGCCTGTGCTCGGTGACAGATTCTGTGTGACCGTGTGTGAACGCGCCCGTGCAAGCTTTTTGGAGGGTTTAAGGTCTTGTGGATGAAGGCTTCAGACACGGCTTTGGAATTAGACAGATCGGGCTTTGAATCCCAGCTAAATCACTTTGCTGTGAGCTGCTCAGTGAGTTACATAACCTATGTAAAACCCTAGCTTCCTCCTTCAGTGAGAATTAATTTTGATGCCGAAAGCAAATTAGCGGCAAGCCTGGCAGGAGGCAAGCCCTCCACACACGTTAGGTGTGTTTGCCTCCAGGTGAGAATGTGACATTGGTGTGCGTCCAGGCAGGCAATCTTTCTGTCCCAAGGAAGTGCTCATGTGTGTCGAGATAAAACTGAGAATTTGTTTTGTAATCCTCGGTTACTCTACTGACACAGAAGTTGGAATAATCCGGAGACTTTTTTTGTAGAAGCCTTTCCAAGTAATTAACATTTTAATTACTCAAATAGCCCCGAGGGACAGCCACAGACTGAAGGAGCACCTGAGAAGGCGCTGTGGGGACGTGCTTTGAGTCGTTTCAATGCCGACCTCACCTTAGGCCAATGTCATCTTCATTTTCTTTTTTAAATCCTCAGCCGAGGGTATGCTCATTGATTTGAGAGAGAGACAGAGACAGAGACAGAGAGAGAAACATCAGTGCAAAAGAGAAACATCGATCCAGATGCCCTGAACCTGCAGCCTTTTGGTGCCTGGGATGACACTCCAGCCAGCTTAGCCACCGGGCCAGGGCTCACCTTCATTTTATAGACAAATAAAATGAGACTTAGAGATGTTAGGCAGCTTGTCCTATGTTATGCAGTTTGTGAGAGGAGGCAGGATTTGAACTGGGGTCTGCCGTCTTTCAAGCCACTGTCTCTCCAGTGTCTATTCAGTGGTGTATTCAAATGCCACATGTAGCGACTACACTAGAGCAGCCTCGGAACCCCCACGATGTCCTGGTAAACTCTGTGAGTCTCCTACATTGGACTGAATTGGTCCCAGATGGTCAAGGTTAACCACAACGCACTGCTCTAGACCTTTTTCCTCCCTCCTATTCAAACACGGTCATGGACACAGAGAGTCAGATGTTGCACCTGAGAGAAATGCCTCGTTCGTGTTCCTTCCTCCCGAAGTCTCGCTGGGTAAGAGAAGAATTTTGTCGTTTAACGTGACACGGGTTTTACTCCTCAGGAATAACACGGGTAGATTCCCATGCCCCCAAGGCAGCCGGGGCAGCTTGGCACCCAGGACACGTGGTCCTCTGCCCCTGTATTTCCAGTAACCTTACCTTCCTTGTCCCTCACGTGGTTTCTTCAGCCACATCAGCCTAGGGGTGGAAGAAGTGTCGGGACACTAGTAACAAACTGCATTTCTTTGGCCCTTTGCCCACCCATCACTGGGTGCCCTCCATCCCTACGTTAAGATTGGCCCAGTCATTCCAAGGAGATTAGCTCAGTCTTCTCCGTCCAAAGGCTTCCTCTTCTCATGTCCCAGCTTCCTGAAATGATGGAACCCTGGGGCCTGGGGTGTCTCCAAGCTGCTTTCATTCTTGGGGTCTTCAGAGCACTGCCCGGCCCAGGAACTGGGGAGCACCAAGGTCTGCTGGGTTCTCTGGAATTCCTGAAGTCTCAAAATGGCTTCTGTCTGTTTCAGGTGACGGGGGACCCCCATTCCCCACCTGGAGTCTTGGCTCTGTAAATGGTGGCAAATCAGAGTAGGGGTGAGGGGCCAGACTCCCTCCCTGCTCTTGGGTCTGAGTTTCAGCCTTCTGCCTGGTTGCCCTGTGTCTGTAGGCAATTACTGGCTTGGCCAAAAAGTCCATCTGTTTTTATTTTCCGTAAAATAAAACACATTTTTTTTCATTTTCACCAATAACATTGTCGGTTTGGATATTTTGAGTATGTCGGCTCTCTCCCGCGTGGTATAACGTTGATTGTTCTCAATTAGTGTCTCGATTTGATCGCTATCAACTTCAACTGGCCTCTCTGACTATAGAGCATCGTCCAGTGAGAAATCTCCAGCAGGAAACTTCACAAACCACTTTTGACCCGTTCAATCAGTCACAGCACCTTCTCCACACACTGCACAGATCTTTTTCTGCATTTCAGTTGAGTTTTTACCTTTCTCGAGATAATAAAGCATAATATGCCAGAGGTGTTGCATATTTTCTCCCCATCTTCACTGTTAAAATGACTACACACAAATTCACCCATTTTGATTTTTTTTTTAAACGCACGCTGATATGACAGCTGTCACAATGCAGTCTAATGAAATTGTTTCGAATGATGTTAAAGACAGCTTAGTGCTACCGGAGCCATCTTTTGGAAAAGACCAAACCAGATTTTGGCCAGCCCAGCACTGTACCTCTTTCTGCCTGGGACTCCTTCAAGTCTAGATTAAGTAGCACTCACTTACCTCCTGTGGTTATACGAGTCCAGGGAGGGCTCCATAAACGTTGGCCTCTGTTACCAGTGTGTTCAAACTGGCTCAGGCTGCCAGGACAGTGCAGAGACTTTCACTTGCTGTTAGTGGGTACTTTGTAGCCTTATCTTCCTGGGACTCAGCCAGGAGCTGGAGGGTGCCCAGGGGGCCGGGAGGGGGTGGTGGTTAGTAAGCCCTTGACTTTATTCAAAAACGCCCTGCTGCTCTCTGATTCTGGGGCACTGACCTTAACTTACATTTGAGCGTCTTATTGTTTCTTCCTTAGGATTTGCTCTTCCCTGGCTGGCTACCTTGAGCCAATCAATCGCACTGCCACTGTTCCAGCAAACATCCAAATAGACCAAGATGTGTCTGTTACTTTGAATTCTTGGCTAAAGTTACTTTTGGCTGGCGTTGGAGGACAGGCATTCTCTTTCTCTCTCTCTTTCATACAAACAAGGACTTACATTGTTTGAGCAGCAGAAATCTTCCATTGTAATTTACTTACCACCACTGACTTTTGTAGACTCTTTCAAAGATGCCTTGTCATCAAAGACATCTTGTCACTGAAGTGTCAATAAAATAGCACAGCAAGATGGCCATGTCTTACCCGAAACCTCCCAAGTAATCTTTCAGTGAAATGAGTTGGGTCTTCCTGAAGCCAGCATCCAGGACTAATAAAAACATCTTCTTTAGTAGTTTGTTAAACAATTCCTAGTTGTGTGACTTCTAGATAGCAGATCCTCCATGCTGTTTTTGTTCTTACTCAAGTACTACGTGAGTATGACGTCATCAACATAAGCTCTTCTTCCATCAACTTTAAAACACGAGAGTTTATTTTTGCTAGGTGAGACCTGAAGGACAAGGGAGTCTTTCCTGAAGGCAAGGCGGAAACCACTCTTCCAGTACACAGACGGAATTCACCCTCTCACCGGACGCTCATTGGAACCCAGGCATTTATTGCATGCTCTTGCCTCCCTCTCACTTTGTGGACCTTACCGTGGAAACACTGTTCAGCCCGTGCTTTATGCATGCCAGGAAATTCTAAATCTATGAGCTCAGACTCCGTTGTCGTTCTGTAAACTACAAAATCTGTTTCTGCAATCGCTTTGGACCTAACCCTTCAGCCACCATTGCGGTGTCCATGTACGGAAAGCCAGCCACTCACTCCTGTGAAAACACAGATCGGATTTCCACATCAGGCTACCCCAGACACCTGGAGTCAGCACGTCTTCCGGGAAGCTGGGGAAAAACAATAATTATTACCCTTGACGGAAGGACTGCTAAATGCCGCCCACTGAGCAAAGTATCAGATGTTTCAGGAACCCCACCACAAACTCACAAGACAGGCAGTAGTATCATTCTAGAATTTTTTTTTCATTTTCTTAAAGACTTTTATTTCTTTAGCTTTAGAGAGAGGGGAAGGGAGGGCGAAAGAAAGGGAGATAGACATCTATGTGAAAGAGTAACATCGATCGGTTGCCTCCTGTACACGCCCTGTCTGGGAACTAAACCTGTAACCCAGGCTTGTGCCCTGACTGGGAATCGAACCGGTGACCAACAGAGCCACACCAGTCAGAGCTGTTATTCTAGTTTTAGAGATAAGAAAACTGAGGCTCAGAGGAGTTAATTAGGGCACTGCCGTGGCCTCATGTCTAGATATTAATAGTGATTTCTAATTCCATTCAGGCCATGAGCCTGGATCAACCACAGACATCCCTGTCAGCCAGTGAAGAGTCCCATTCGGTGTCATGGGTGTGTGAACATAGTGGCCGGACTAGACTGTAAGGAATGAGGTCCTGAGTCATGGTCAGCCCACCAGGCGGGGAAGCACCCCTCGCCCCCAAGTGCATCTCTGTGGGGCCAGTCACAGCTCCTGACATCCAAGTAACTGCTCTCACCGGGGTGAGGACGGCTTCCTCAGCAGGAGACTGGTGAAAATAGCTCGAGGATGCAGGCAGACACAGCCTAGGACCGCCTCCATGCTTGATCTTCTCAAGCAAGGACAGACAGCCGCGCCACCAGACTTGCAAGGTTCTAACGGACTGGAGCTGCGTGTAGGGAGCAAGGCCTTTGGCCGGCAGCAGGTCCCAAACAGCGGACGTGTCACACACAGGGAGGAGGGCTCTCTGATGGCGGCCCCACTTGCTAATTGAGTGCAGGACAATCAGCTCTGCACTTAAGACGTGCACGTCCTCGGTGGACCCGGTGTCAGCCTTTCAGCCACATCCGTGCCCAGTGCATGCCATCTTCTCGCCTGGTAGGCCTGCTCCTCCAAAAATGCACAGCAGCGAGCAGCGCCACGCTGGAAGGAGAGGGTTCTCTGCTGCTCCCTGGGGCCTTCCATCATCCTGCCTGTCCAGAACGACTTCTTATACTGTGAGAATTTATGACATGTTTGGTACACTTCAAAGCTGTTTTCATTTCGTTTTCAGTGGGAGCTGCTGGAAAGGATTCTGCTCTGAGAGCAGACACAATTGGAAGAAGGCCATGAGGTCAAGGTGCCTGTGGGTTCCGCCGCCCTGTGGGGAGCGCGGCGGTGGATCCCTGTAGAACCTCATCTGCCCTCCCCACTCTAAAAAGTTTGCCGCGCTGTGACGGTTTGCAGAAACTTTTCAAGATTTTCTTTCTTTCTTTTTTTTTTTTGCTTAAAAATGTTCTTTTTAGAGTCCCCAGCGATTCCTTCAGAGAAGTCATATTGTGGCGTGTTTCTGCATTTACTGTGGATTCTATTGCAAATGATGACGGTTGTCTAAGAAGATGGCTGGAAAATGCAGTGATTTCTCTCCTCCAGCAAGGAAATGCATTTTCCCTCAGAGTTGCTCAGCTCTGTGGACCCTCGGGGATACATTAATGACCCCAAAAGTGAATTCATTTCTAAAGAAACGGGGTTCTGTGGGCTCGGGGAATTTGGTTTATTTGTCAAGATGGCAAGGACGAGTCCTAGAATTCTTCGCTAGGACAAAGTATGGACTACACATTGAGGAAACTGAGTCACGAACTGTGAGGATGCTAGCCCCGACCCCGAAACCTGGAGTTTCATTTCTTTCTTATTGGCTGGATTCTTTGATCTGCTTATTGCACTACTTTTATAGGCACGTCCAAGAGAGCCTTGAAAGCTCATGTCCTGAAGAAAGGGTGACGTCACCAGGCATTCTTACTTCTGGGCTGCCCTGGGCCTAACGTGAGGCAAGGGCACAGAGTCTTGGCAGAAAGACAAGACAGCCATGGCGCCCTCGACTTCAGGCTCCAGTCCGTCTGCTGATGGGCTGTCCGCGTCAGGCGGACTCCTGGGACATCATGGACCCTGCAAGACTCATTCCCTCTGGAAGAGCACAGAGGCCTCCGGGAAAGCAGTGGAGAGCAGGTCAAGGGCAGCCGAGATGAGACGTGTTTAGGGTTTTGGGCAGGCTGAGTCCATAGAGTAGACTTTGAATACTGACTGCATGCGTTAGCTAAACAAATGCTCCAAAATTCTGTTTCCTCACCTTTTTCTTCCTATTTATTTATAATCCTCACCCAAGGATATGTGCATTGATTTTAGACAGAGGGGAAGGTGGGGGGAGGGGATGAGACAGAGAGAGAGAAAGATGTTGACATGAGAGAGAAACATCCATCAGCTGCCTCCTGCATGCGCCCTGACGGAGAATCAAAACCTTTTGGTGCACAGGACGACGCGCCAACCAACTGAGCCACCCCGCCAGGGCTCCTTTTTATCTTTGCCCTTAGGTATGTTTCCTTAAATTTAAGTGAGGGATGTTAATAATAATATGTTGATGGATTATTGTGATCTGTGAGTCATGTGTTATATAGGAATGGCTTTTACACTGTATCAGAAAAGTGTTATTACTTCTATGTCTGCCAGAAACTTTGAACACATATTACATTAATTCTCAGAACCTGGCCATGCAGAGGAGATGGCATTTGACTCCCTGGTTGGCCTTGGTAGATAACCCAGCACCCTGGTACAATTGCTAATGGATTTCAAAGATGAGGGAGTTTTCTTGTACGTCCTGGAGTGCGTCCCAGCATGGGTCATTCTTAATGTGTCATCCATAGTTTCAGTTCCAGTGGATAAAAGGTATTATGGCCAAGTGGGAATGGACTTGGACTTTGGGGTCAGAGAAAGGTGGTTTGGAGCCAGATTCTGGCAATTAGTAAACATGTGATGAAGTACGTGAGTCTCAGAGCCTCAGTTTCCTTACCTGTAGGACACAGGCAAACATCCCTGCCTTCTAGATTTTTTTAACCTACCTGAACTGTGAAACATGAATCAGTGGCTGTGATGGCTTCGATGACAATCAGAAGCGTTCATTCCACTTGGCAAGCTCCTGTGCTGGTCTAACAGCCAGAGGTGCCCATCACTGCGCCCACTTCTAGCCTCTCAGTCCTGGTTTTAGCCTTTCGGGCCATCTTGGAGTGCAGAGGTCAAGTGGCTAGGCTTTGCGGTTAAGCAGCCCAACTTCATCTGGCTGCCATTCACTGTAGGTAAACGGTGGTTAATTCAGATAAGTGACAGACGCTTAATGTATTTCTGCATGTCTTTCCAACAGACTGCACACTTTTTTCCAGGGCTCTTTGTTGTGTCTTGTGGTTAATTCATCTCATGTGGCTAATCACTTGCTCCTGATACTATTAGGTCATTGTTATCCTACATTACCAAGTTAGAGTCCTGAGAACTCTACCTCTTGTTGAGTTACAATGCCTTACAGAGAGGGTGGGTGAATAAACAGATTGACCCCTGGGTGGCACCTGTCCCGTCCAGGCCAGCGAGGTACACAGGCTGAAGGAGGACAGACTCCCCGGGTCTGTTAGTTGGCCCTCATTGTCATCCGTCCTTTCTTCAGCACCCTGGATGCCACTAGACTGTGGAAGGCATCCTGTTGCCAAAAACGGAGGAAATGAAATGAATATATGGCTGTAACAGAAGAAACGCATTTAATCTGTAATCGACCGCTCCATCAGCGACCCTCCAATGAAACAAGTCTAGAGAACTTACCTGGCATTTCCCATATATCTTTGGGAAATTTGTATTGTACTTGGTACTATACAGTTTTTTCTATAGAGAAAAAGAATAATAAAGTCCTCTTGATTCAGAAACTCTGGGCAGCCCCTGGTATTGTGTGATCATTCAACAGACCAACTTCCAGGGTTCGTTTCCCTGGTCTTTATTGCCATTAAGTCAAGGTGAGTGGAACAAAGGGCCACTGTGTAACCTTCTTCGTTTCCTAGCTACTAAAACATTTCAAGATCGGGTCCTTTTTACTGTAATAATATCTTTTCAAGTGAAGGCAGGTGTAGATCCCGAAGAACAACATGTCAAGGGCACGGAATGCAGAATGGAGTTGTTTCTAGGTAAAGATCGCCACACAGCGCTGCTTTAGCCCATGTTTAGAGAAATCCCCAGATGACTGGGGAAACCAGTGCTTGTCTGCATGGCTGGAGAAGCTTCCTACTTCCATGGAAACCGGAAGCTCTGGCTCTCTCGCCTTCCCTGGCTTCTCCCTTCTCCTTTAATACATATTCCTCATGTTGTCTGTCCCACTAATTAGTGCTACCATGTGCCTCTATTGCTAACAGTTTAGAGAGAGCAGTTCCTTTGAAAATATAATTTCCTTTTAAATGCGTCGTCATTTTGAAGTGGTCTCATAAATTCTGTTGCTGATTTGGGACTTAAATGATATATTTATTTATATTAAAGTCGGCCTGCTGTTCATCTCGAAGACATTATATTTGTATAGTTAACAGAAGCGATGAGCCAAATTTAATTTCCTTCCCACTCTGCAATGCTTTGCATCTTGTAATCGCCATTGATTGCCTACTTACTAGTCAGAATCAATAAAAGGAGTAGATGTAAAATTGCCCCATCTCATGTTTTATAATATAATAGTTGAGTCAGAATGGAGGGTCCTGAAAGCATTCAGCTGCAGAGACATTATCTGGTAATGACCGTGTCTATAGCTCAGACTACAGAGGAGCCTGTGAAAGTCAGAAGCTCCAAAACTGGACTTTGTTTTAGGCAGGACGAGGTTGGTGCACAGATTTAATGCACGTGGTGCACAGGATGTGAATTTGACTGTTTCATGGACAACATAATCTGTGTTAGCTTTTTATCCTTTTCATTGCATTCCCTCTCAGGGACACGCGGCGCTGGTTTACCCTTCCTTGTTTCACGACTCTCTCTGATAGGCCGGATGCATCTGCCTAAAATCCATCCGTAGGAGATTAGGGAAACATGAAAGCGCATAAACCTGTGCTGAGAATAACGGCTTCCAGTTTCAGGTTTCTAGAAATCAGCAACACCCTGAAGATAAAAGATGAGAAATATTCCTAGGCACTTGGAGACTCAGGCAACTTTCCTCTTGTGCCCGAAGGGTCTCAGAAAGTCATTTCCTTGAGCTTGAATTTTTCTAAAATGACTGTTGTTTTACGTGAAGTCTTAGAAAGGCTGGCACCCCACTGGGGAGTAGGTAGTCTTTGGATCACTCATTGGTATTCAAAATTTGAGATCCTTCAGCAAACATCTTTGACGAGGGTGTTAAAACAGAAATGTGATGTTTCACAATACCATTTCAGAGCCGACCCAGAAAGGAGCTGTACTGAGAAAATCAATCTGAACAATTGATAAATTACATCCTCTATTGGGAAAGAAATGTGTGCATGGCATTTTGGAAAACACGCAGCACGGTAGTCAAGTTGTTTTAGTGAGTTTCCTGACAATCACCATCTTTTACTTTACCTGCACCTGGAAGCCGGAATCCTTCCCCAGACAGCTTTCCGATACAGTGATTAGGGAGTGTCCACGGAATGGAAACCCCATTTGTAGATTTTGATTATGGATTAATTACTTCATTGTCTGTTGCCTGCTCAGGATGGCTGATGGATATGAGCATCTGTACTTGGGTGTTTCTCCCCCTCTCCTTTGCTCCCTTATATATTAACGTCACTGGAAGCCACGTGGTAAGAGCCAGCTTTCCCAATCCTGTCTGTCATCCCTGGCATCTCTTCTGAAGCGATACAGGATTTTTCTTTCAGAGCAAGAGGGGCGTGTGGTCAAAGGCAAAGAACCACCTGTGCTAATCTTGCCTGTTTTGTTCTTCACTCCGTACTCCAGAGATGGGCCTTTTGGTAATTGATCTTTGCCTTTACATGGGATAAAAAATTTGTAATCGAGCAGGAATAGCTTCTAAATTTGAGAACATAATGAAATAATGGTCTCGGGATCTTGAGATGCCGAAGAAAGGTTTTTTTTTACTTTTTTCCCCAGACAAATATGATTAGTGAAAATCGTATTTAATGCTTGAGTGCTTACTCTATGGTGAACACTGTCCTAAATGCTGGACGTTTACCTTTTTAAAAAATTTATTAATTTTAGAGAGGGAGGCAAGAGAGAGAAACATTGATTTGTACTGTTGTGCTTATTTATGCCTTCACTGCTTGATTCTTGTGTGTGCCCTGACTAGGGATCAAACCCGCAACCTTGGCGTGTCGGGATGATGCTCTAACCAACTGAGCCACCCGGCCAGGGCCTGGATGTTATGTCTTTGGATCCGCACAGTTGTTCCATGAAGTGGGCACTATTTCCCCCCTGTTGTCCAGGTGAGAAAACGGGTGCGCAGAGACATTAAGTCACGTGCTTAAGGTGGTACAGCTGAAATATATCAGAGCCACTATTCGACCCTCTTCACCTGTACCCACTTTAAACAACACTCTAATTCCCATGGAAGCCCAAGGCCACCTGGTCCCATGACTAAAACACTGATAGTCGGGAACTGGCTCGTTGGATGAAGGCTAATAATTAATGAGGCTGCCACCGAACCCACAGCTCTCCAGTGTGGTAGCACTGGCACTGGTCACACAGTGGCAGGTGTCCCAGGTGTGAGAGACGGAGGCAGGATGCAGAGAGGTGACAAGGGGATCTCAGATAAGCACAAATGGATGCTTCCCTTGGGAAGTAACAGCTGCGAACCTTTTTTGAACACTTGGTGTGTGCTAGGCCCAATGTAACGCCATGCCTCATTTAATTTTAGCTCCTTAAAATCATTCTAGTTATATGAAGGCAGCAACCGGGGTTTTAAAAGGCCAGGCAATTGTCCCAGGGTCGCCTAGCTGCGGAATGGCAATGGCAGGACTCCGACTCCATTCATCCAAGTTCAAAAGGCGAGGACCTCTGGGTGAGCCCTGAGATGGAAAGCATTCGGAAGCCGTCAGTCCTGTCTTATAAGAAAGACCTGGATGAACTGATCAGCGCTGAGGTTACAAGGCAAATCATCACTCTTAAAATCTGGAAAGGCAGGCTCACTCAGAGAGGAACAGCCAAGATCTGCATAGCTGCAGCCAACACCTCCGGAGCCATAAACCGGTAGGAACGATTACATGGTAACTTTGGTGAATTGCTGGGCTGCACGGCAAGGTCCATCCGCGTTGTTGCGAATGGCAGTGTTTCATCTTTTCTCACGGCTGAGTAGCGGTCCGTTGTCTGTATGTACCACATCTTCTTTATCCAACCACCTATCGGAGGACACTTTGGTTGTTTCCATGTCTTGGCTGGCATGAATAATGCTGCAATGAACATAGGGGTGCATATCTCTTTCCGAAGAAATGTTTCCAAAATTGTCAGATAGATATCCAGAAGAGGGATGGCTGGGTCATATGGTAACTCTAGTCTAAATTTTTGGAGGAACCTCCAGACTGTTTTCTGTAGTGGCTGTACCAGTTTACATTTTCACCGTCTGGAATGAGGGTTCCTTTCACGCCACCACCTTTCCAACAGGTGTTACTTGTTTTGTTGATCATGGCCATTCTATCAAGTATGAAGTGGTAGCTCATTGTAGTTTTGGTCTGCATTTCCCTAACAGCTAGTGAAGGTGAGCATCTTTTCATATACCTGTTGGCCATTAGTATGTCCTCTTGGAAGAAGGGTCTGTTCGGGTCCTCTGCCTATTTTTTTAATCGGATTGTTCGTTTGCCATTGCGTTGTATGAACTCTTCATGTATTTTGGGTATTAACCCCTTGTCAGAGCTGTTGTTTGCAAATATCTTCTCCCATTCGGTTGGTTGCCTTTTTGTTCTGTTGGTGGTTTCTTTTGCCGTGCAGGAGCTTTTTAGTTTAATGTAGTCCCATTCAGTTACTTTGGCCTTTACTTCCCTAGCCTTTGGGGTCAAATTCATAAAATCTTCTCTACGACCAACGTCCCTAGTATCATACCTGTGTTTTCTTCTATGTGATTTATTGTTTCAGATTTTATATCTAGGCCTTTAATCCATTTTGAGTTAATTTTTGTACAAGGGACAAACTGGAGGCTAGTTTCAGAACGCTCTGTTAGATAGCCGTGTTAGAAGTGTGGGGGGGGGGGTGAAGCGCTACAAGAGGGAAATGCAGTTAGTGTCTTCCAGAAACAACTGCAAAACGGTGTTAAATTTTTTTTTTTTTTTGGAAGTGAGGATAGTAGAATTCTTGCAGCATAATTATCCAACTTTACCAACAAACGTTTGGAGGGGTGTTCGCCCCTTTCGCAGGGAACGAAATACCCTCAGTTTTACAGGTGAGGAGACTTAGTAGGGTCACACCCCCTCACACTAGTAGTAAATGAGAGTCAGGAATCGAAGTCAGGTGCTGAAGTCCACATCCTGCTCACCTGGGCTTTGCACTTACAGACATCCCTGAAGGCCTCCTCCAGGGCGGGGAGGTCACCAGTGGGCATGGCTGTGGGCACCTCTGGCTGTGCACAGCCAGGTTTTAGATATTTCATAAGATCACTTTTACCAAAACAAAAAAAAATGTGCACAGTCATGTACTTGTTGAACTTTGCAAAAAGTTACTTGCATTTAATTCTTTTTAGTTACACCCAGATAACCATTTGTTCCTGAGTCTGACTACGGTTATGTTGGACTGATTAAAAGTTTAAGAAAAAGGAAATTCACTACCCCATACTAGAAAAATGCCTCACTTTCTCAGTTATTTTGAAATTATGTGAAACACCTTTATTTTGCCAACTCTCTGTGTTTTTAGTTTTGTCTTTGGGGAGATGAGAAGTTCAACATAATTATCTTTAAAGTTATGGTGGGTTTTGATATTTTTTTTAAAGAGCTGACTACTTGGCAACTCTTTCTTATTTTGCTCTTAGTTGACATCAATGATTTTTTGGAAATAACTATTGAGATTTCTTCATTAAAATTTTTTTTTCTTTCTTTTGAAACGGTGGATAAAGCAGCTCCTTACAAAATCTTTTGGCAGCTGGGGGATTTCGGTTAAAGTTTAATGGATTTCAGGCTGTGAGACGGACCTTGGACTCTCGTGCACTTAACTATTTTGGAAAGCCTTGGATCATCCGTGATTGACAGTTCAAAACTACAATGATCTGTTGTGTCTGGCCCGTGTCATGCTGGAGAAATACTAAATCAATAGTAATGCTATCAGAACCAGAAATCAAATGCAAAATAGTTCCCTTGGCTTCCTGCATAATGACCTTTGCTCTTCTGATAAATTACTAATGGGATCTGGGACGGGAGATCTGCACCAGCCAAGCCTGTGGATAAGTGGGAAGGGGGAAGCAGCGATGTTTACGGTCCAAAAAAAAAAGGACATCAGGAAAGGCAGAAATGAACAAACCATAAACCATCTCTGAGCCCTGATAAAAGTTGTAAGAAGCCCCACACTGGGCAGACTCTCTGTTCCGTAACCACAGCAGCTCCAACAGGGCAGAGCACTGCAGTGAGAAAAGCAACAAAATGTTGATTGCTGCCCCACCGTCCCGGGTGCCCACTCTGCATCTTCCCAAGACACCACAGTCCCTCACTCATGGGCATCACCGATATACCACGTCTTAATAACGTGACTGATTGCTCGAGTTGATTTGAGGGGACTGTTTGATGCCATGAACATAGTTTAGAGCACAAAAAGGAGGAGGTGTACATAACTTTCTTGAAAAGCCTGACTTTAAAAGCTTTGACCACCAGCATCAGAGAGCCCATGGTGTGTATATGTATATACGGTGTAAAGGAAAAAACACTACGAAGGCTATCCAAACGCCACTTAACTCACAGGCTTCGGAAACTTGTGCAAGGGAGAGTCTCGCCACCGCACGCTGCATTGAGCAGTGTGGCAGATGCAGGCCAGGGCCTGAGCTTTGTGGAATGCAGATCGCATCCTGCAGGGCGTTTTACAAGAAACAGCAAACAGGTCCACGTGGCCCGAGTGTTTGGTCTACACGATGAGCCTACGGCAGGCTTTGGGTTCGCTCTGATCCCAGCCTTGCCCTACACTTACAAGGTTGTCGGTGTAATTTTTGTACTGAAAATGAATGAAAGTAGGACTTCGTTGCTATGGCAAACAAAGGCCTTTTTCCTTCAGCCGGACTTGACCCTGTCATCTACTTTGCGGGGTGGCTGGTTCTCACCAAGCTGCCCGGAACTTGGGCTTCAGAAATACCTTTGTTGTGGTGAATTTCCCAATTTGAAAGGGGGAATTTTTTCACACTGAAGGATTAAATGCAACTAGGAGACAAAATAATGAAAAGCCTTATTTAAGAAGAAATAAGGCTGTTGAATAAGAGGTTATTGTATGTCAATATGTCATGCACACGGAAAGGGAGCTTTTGATTACTTGGCGGTAAGGTAGCCAGAGGGTGTCTGATTAAAATTTCTAAGACTGGATCAGAGCATCAAGGGGCTTGTTGAAAAATCTTCATAACGTGTGCATTTGACTTTTATTCCTTTGAAAAAATTATACACAATACTTTTGCTCACATTTATATTCGACGTGGTGTGTTTCTCCTTGTCGCTCTGTAGCTATTCCTGTGCAGGCCTTCTACTTGCCATGACAGCAGAGCTGAATTTGAGCATTTCTAGGAAAAAAAGAGTTAAGTTTTGGAAATGGAAAAGTGACCCCCAAAGTTGGCTCTAAAAATGTTTAACCTCAAAAAAAAACAACTGAGACTAACCTAAATGAACAGGAGTTGGGATGCCACAAGCGAATGATGGTATATCCATCAATGGGATTCTGTTCACCACTTAAAAGATCAGAACAGTCTCGAAGACACACTGAAGGGAAGCAAAGTGTCCCCACTGTTCAGTACTTTGATTTTCCTCCCAGTATGTCCATGTGCGTGCTCGTAGAATCACTTCAGAAGACTTGCATGATGAATTAGGAATAGTGCTTTTGAGCGAGGCTGAGATGCTAGGGCTCACGAGTTTGGGGGAAGAGACTTCTTTCTTAGTGTGTGGTCCTTTGTCCTTGAATCATTTTAACATAAAGATGGATAGACAGAATGAAGGAAAGAACTATTCACTCTTTACATATATTACCTGTCGACTAAATTTCATCAAAACTTGTCATTTTATCTGGTAAAGTGGGAGTGGAGATGTAGAGCTAATTAAGGATGGTTTTATTTTGAAATGAAAGACTAAATTACCAACTTCCACGTTGGAAATATTTTGGAGGCGCCTGAAGCATTCAGCAACGAAGACTTTTTCAACCCAGGACAATGGTTACTAGAAGACACACGTGTTGTCAGGATGCGTACATTTGAAATCGACACCTGTTATTATAGCTAATGTATAGTGCCGATACCTTTATACATGAGATCACCTGTTTTTTTACACGTGTGCTTTATGCAGATGCAAGCCTCCAAATAAGAGTGTTGGCCTTATCTACAGGTAATTATCCCGTGGAGATAGATAGTGAAGTAGATAAAACTTTAGCATTTTGAAGTATTTCTCTGTCCTTTCTGTTGCCCGTAACTTTAGAAACTCGCACATCTGAAAACTTCCAGTGTTGACTCCTTGGATTCCGCCCCTCACCCCCGTCGTGTTAACTTATTCTGAAGTGGGGGCCACGTGAGGTGTCTTGTATTGTGTCCCCACATCTGTGGTTCCGTCTCCCCCAGCGCCGCCTTCTAGAAACAATAGGCCCCTTTCATTTCCTAGTAGGGACACTGCCATTATCTGAGCTATTAGCGCTTAAATGTTTCATCCCGGAATTTCTGTGTTCAGCTTCTCTTATGGAACAAATGACACATTATTTCAGTAATTTTGTATGTGGTGACAGTTTTGAGGATCCTTCCTCCTGGATCTCTCTCTTCCCCTCTCTTCCTTTCTTCTTCTTCCATCTCCCGCTCACTGGCTCTGTTTCTGTCTCTGTCTCTCCCTTGCTCTCTGTCACTCACACACATACACACACACACACACACACACAGCCCCCTGACACAGGTGAAGGGTGAGGAGCAGGCAGCAGGGACCGCTGGAGACTGTCGGGTCACTTGGGAGCCTGCTGTAACTACCACGCAACTCAACTCACACGCCCCAGTCACTGAAAGGGAAACGGCATCTGGTGTCAGAGCAGTTTGCTGATAAGATTTTATCTTCCCTCCTGCTGATACCGATAGCCTGGGAGCCAGGTGGGCAGTAAATAACAGAGATTGATTATGGGCTGGATTTGTTAGCTCACAGTCCTTTCCCAGAGCTGTATCAAAAAATACCCAGACGTGTTCATCTTCCCTGTCCGTGGGGCGCCGTGAGGAATCGTGTGGTGAGCGGGAAGTTATCTGTGCCATTTGTTTCGAATGGTGAACATTTCTTACACAATTGGCCTAATCCGAATAGATGAACCCCAAACCCAGGGGTTAATAAATTACCACATGGTGCCTACAGCTGATGCCTCATGAACCTTAGGCAAATCTAGGGCTGTACTTTGTGGATTAATTGAGCGTGCATAGTTAACTGGCCCCGTTTACATAAGTGTAAGTATTTTTCTCATTCTGGTAAATAGGTACTTCCAGCTTCGGGAGAAAAATCAGAATATTGCTACACAGTGAAATGAGCCATCAGTTTATTCAGCTATTAGAAGGGAAAAAAAAATATCTCTGCTCTGACTGTCACTGCTTAGTTCTTAAATTGAAGTGATTTTTCAAGTTTAATTTGCTTTTCCTTATTTATGTATACATTTCTCTTCATCCACATTTATTGTGTTGATCTTTAGCCACACTTGTAAGCAATATTGTTTTCTTGTTCTGGTTTGATGCAACTGTCTTTGAATTATTGAGAAAACGTTAATCCAGGAAAATATTTTCCGTACAGTTAGTTCATTTAGGTAGACAAGGGAGGGGAGCGCACCAGGAGGGAATACTACTTCCACAGACCCATGAGGACGTCAGTGGCTTCTCGCGGTACTAACGTGGGCTTTCGGGTAAATTAGCCAATAACACCAAGTCGCTATTTTTCATTTATAAATTGGGAACAGTAATGCCTCTCCCACAAATGCCTGTGTGCAGTGTTACGAAAAATGTCATAAACAGCCTGCTTTAGGGCTGGGTGTATGTTAGGTGCTCAAGAAATGATACTTATTTTTGTTATTATCTCATTAAAACAAAGTTCATTTTATGTACCTCACAGTAAGTCTGGATCTCGAACTTAGTAGTTTAAAGAATTATTTCCATAGGAGAATCTGTTTAATTCTTAATAGGAGGCTATGAAGTGTTTAGATATACTGTTGATACAACGGTAAGTTGTCTAATTATGGCTTTATGGCACATTTATGTGAGTTTCGGTGCAGGAAGGTAACCTAGGGGCATGTTAGGTGTCTTCTACTTGCTTATATCATAAAGTCGATGTTAGAGTTTTAGTCTCTCTTGTTTAAGCCAAAAGGGCCCTTGTGGGAAATGAAAGCTTAAATACAATTGTTCATAAAGGGATGCAATTGTGAATTTATTCGTCCCTGATTCACAATGAGAAAATGTATCTAAACCTCCACTCATTTGGTAGGCATAATCTTGAGAGGTTGAGTTTAAATTTGACTTTTCTCATCTACCCCTGTTTCTTATAATATACACATTATCACTTTAAAAGTATTATTTTTATTTAGGCTAAAAATTTTCTTGCGGTAGCTGTGAATGCTGAAATCTTAAATTCTGCTAAGTCAGGGCCTCTGTGTATTAAGTTACCAAAAACAACAACAACAAAAAAAACCCAGGGGTAAGTATCGTGTGGAGAAACTGGCTACTTAAAGGAGCTTTTCAATGAATCTTATAAACTCCACAATTACAGCTTGCAGCCAGGCACTGACTGGGTTATTCCTAGAGAGCCATGTCACATTCTTTGCCACTTCTCCATGGCTTATTGATGTGGCTGTCACCCTAGAAACCCAGCGAGCTCAGAGATGAGGCCACCTTTCTGCTTGATTTCCCACTGAGGTCCTTTCAGGAGGCCGCTGCCAGGCTCTACTGGATGAAGCCGAAGGGGTTATTGTCCACAAGAAGAAGCTCAGACCTCACATGCTTTCCGTCCACACACACCCTCCTGGTTGCTTCTCCTTTGATCACGTGACAATAGCACCCTCTGTGCTCCCTGAAATCATCAGAGCTTAATTAGCTGGTCCTTTCTTTGTTCTTCTCTTTCTCTTCCAGGGCTGTGTTAAACAGGAGGTCACAGAGCCATAGGTGGGAGACAAGCCAACCAGGGGACCACTGATGACCAGCTCAGGGCTTAGGGTCAGAAAAGTGACTTCAGCTACCTGAGACTCAGTTTCTCCTTCTGTAAAATGAGGGTAAAACGATATTTCCCACCTCGCCTGGGGGTTGGGAAGATTAAGTGAGATGATGCCCATAGTTACAAGCATAGTACCCGCTTTCCATGTGTGTCGGTGACTTCTCGATAGATGTACATGCGGAAGCAGGGACCTTCTCTTCCACTTTCTGCCCGGATGACATGAGATTGAGTCCCAGTCTTGGAACTTGATCTTTCCCTGTCCCTCTAAAGCACGTGGTCATCGTTTCTTTCTTGGCTTCCTGAACATCAGCGCTGCAGTGCCAGCCCTTGCCCCTTAAGCAGGAAGGTCTTCGCTTCTCCCAGCAGTGAACTCTCTCATGAGCCCCGGTCCCAGTGCCCAGGGACACGAGGGGCCCAGCCATGGGTTCCTTGGACATCAGGCCTTGAGCAGCTCTGCTGTTTTCTGCTCCGTGAGTGCGTATCTGGCGCCCACCTTCCCCGCTGCAGCCGAAAGAAGGAAGTCACAGGCTGGAGCTGCACAGGGAAGGTTGAGGGCGGTCACAGAGGCCCAGCTGCACCAACCACACTGTTCATTTAGGCCCGTTTTATAGGTTCCTGCAGAACTTGGCGTTGTCACTCAGGACGGTCTGCGGTCACTGCAGTGGACATTGGTCTTTTTTTTTTTAGCTCTTACTGCCAGTGTGTGCCTTTCTAGTTAAAGGGGAAATCCTACTATGTGTGATATCACTAGAATATAGTACCCCATCTCTGAATACAGAAGTCAGGGGGGAAGGGTGGGGGGCTCGGTGAGAAGGATGAAGGGATTAAGCGAGGAAAAGAAAGACTCATAGACACAGCCAACGGTGTGGTGACGGCCAGAGGGAAAGAGGGGTGGGGGAAGGTAAAGCAGGGAAAAAATGGTGATAGATGGAGACTTGACTTGGGGGGGGGCGGTGAACACACAATACAGTGTACAGATGATGTGTTGTACAACACCTGACATCTCTATAACTTTGTTAACCAATGTCACCCCGATAAATTCAATTTAAAAAAATAAAGGGAAACATTTCCAAGGCCTTTTGGCATCTCAAACTCGGTCATGTGACCTTGACTTGGCCAATCAGATTCTTCTGCTTCGGGCCTTGCCTGCAGAAGATGGTGAGAAGTCATCATGGTCACCTCAGTGATGGGTAGGAGCAGCATCAGATGTTAATACTTAGTGGACAGCCACATATGGTGTAGGATGTCGTCTTCAACTGCTACAAGGGGGTAGCAGCTGGTGAAGCTAGTTTTTGGTTTGAGGAAGTCTGAGGTTTTCTGGATGCCATTGAAGATTCAGTGCTACCACCAGTGGGGGCCAGGGAGGTAAAGAGGAGTTAATCTCACCAAGGGACGAAGATGGTATATGCACGTTCACTATCCACTTGTCCTCAAGTCTTGTGGGACTTAAGACAAGCATTTTTCATTGCTTGTGGCCATCAAATTGAGTTCACTGCATCTATAATGACAATCACAATCTAAGCGATTTTATTAGCCCGTCAGTTATTATTCAGCTTTCTTATTCCAGTCACGTCCCAAATCTAGGAGGGCATTAAAAATGGAAGACAGTTTTCCTTCCTATCCAAAGGGCTGGATTTCATATTTTCCTCTCACAAATGGCAATGGGAGTGGTCATGCATAAATCTAGCTGCTCATAAAATTTTAAGAGTACTCCTTGTTTACTTCATCAGAAGGGTTTAGACATTATAGTGATTGAAATTAGGAAGCTAGTTTGCGGAGCTATGCATGTATTTGGACTTTATCTCGTAAGAATTACTGCTTTAATTATTCTCTGAGACAGAGGTTCCCCAAATGTGTTACATTGATGAGATCACCCTATAAAAGAGTTCAAGTTGGGAGAAAATTACATAAAATATCATCTTGAAAATCTGCATTTTATATATATACACACACACATATATCTTCATATATGTTATCAGATTATATATAAATAATATGAGGTTATGTGTGTGTGTGTGTGTATATATGAATTTATTTTACATTGTCTGACCCAGAGTTTTTCAAATTTATCTGGCTACTAAGACCTCTCTGGTAGAATAACAACTGTGAGCACCCGCTGGAATAAATAGTTACACTTTGTAACTATAGTGTATTAGGAGATACACTTTGGGAAATGTTGCCATAATACGTCCCTATGTTGTGTTTTTGCATTACCTACTTGTAACAACGGATGCCTTGGGCTTGCATGCCTCCCGGGTTCACTTTTGCCTACTTACTAGTTCTGTGGTGTTGAGCATGTTATTTAATTTCTCTCTGCATCATTTCCTCATCTGGGAATTGGGGATAGTAGCACCCATGTCCGAGAATATTATGAAAATCAAGTGATTCATATTTGTAAATGTTTTGAAGAGTGCCTGGCTGATAGCAAGCATTTTATACATGTTGGCTTTTGTTATTATTTTTCTTCCAGGCTAAGTTAAAGTCTTCATGGACAGACACCCCCTTTCGTATGGAATCTTTTATCAAAGCTCCATAACACATGGTTCTCTTTAAACCCACTAACTGATTTGCTACTTGCTAATTGTGTGCCTGAGCCCAGATTTTTCTGTTTGGTGCTTCTTTCCGGTTGTAGTTCAAGGAGCGTTATATTGATTCACAGACCGGCACTCAATCCACTGAGCAACACCAGCCAGGGCAGGAGTATTACACTGAAAGTCACAGAAACCAGTGCATGTAGGGACGGTGCTTACTGAATTGACCCAACAAGCAGTCACACGTACATCCAAAAACAGGAAATTACAGGTAGCAAGGCCATAATATGGGGTTGGACTGAGACGAGACTTCTCCCAGTTCTGGGGTGTTGTGTGCTGGTGGGGTCTCCTCCAGGGCCCTTGCCCCAATTCTCTTAGCAGAGTGACTCTCTCTCTCTGCTCAGTTTTGCTGCTTTCCTAGATTTTTCTTGCACGTGAGGTAGGCTCCGCTTGCTAAAGGCTGTTATCACTTGGCTTTGCATTAGGGCTCCCACAACTAACAAACTCCATTTCTCAGCACCTGAATTCCAAAATCCTAGGGAAGAGAATCTTACTGGCTCAGACCCAGCTATGGTTTGGATCCTGGCTCACGTGTCCGCTTGTGTTTCCAGCAGCGAACATCTCAGCTGGAGCTTTAACTGGTACAAACGTGGTAACCACTCAGAACAGCCCCCTGGGGGTGGGGGTGGGGAATGCTCCCTGCAGCAGAGATGCGCATGGGTGGTGCAGACACTCAGAAATGCGGGAGTGTCACTGTCTTTGCAGTAGGAAGAGCTCTCTTGGCATTGTCTTCTAGAATGTCTATTATCACTTCCTTCTCCCAACCAAGGAGAACTAAAGGATGTCAGGGGCAATGTTTTGTAGCCGAGCATTTGAAACCCACAATCTTAATTTCATGGAAATTACTCAACACAGACCTGCTCAAAAATCTGAAGGTGGCTTCCCTCCGACTCCATGGGTTAAAGGCAAAGCCCCGAGGAAAAGCCCGTTCCTCAGCAGGATCTGCCCCAAAGTGAGGCTGAAGGCCACTATTTATGGCACTCCCGGACCGGGCGTCAGGTGGAAACGCAGCCTGGTGGCTCCTTTCCCCTCTTTCAGCGGCCGCCCTGCAATAAAACGTGGGTCTTGTTCGTGACATACAGGGAAGGAGCTCATATTTGCAACTCTTAGACTCAAGATCCAAAAAAGGAAACAGCTAAGGAGGAATCTATATTTACTTGTTGGTTCTAAGTTAGCAGAATTCTCTCCGGTGCAAACCAGTTCCCCCCAGAAAATCAGCCAATCACTGATCAGCCAATCAGTTGGTGCGGCGCGGATCTCAGGGAAGGCGCCTCTGTCGGTGCTTTCTATTTGTCGTTCAGTCCCCTTCCTCCCCGCTCATTGGCGAATGGATACTTAGGTTCCCCTCCCCCCTCATTGGCACATGGATACTTAGGTTCTCCTCCCCCCTCATTCGCACTTGGATACTTAGGTTCCCCTCCCCCTCTCATTGGCGCATGGATACTTAAGTTCTTTCACCCCCCCCCCCATTGGCACATGGATACTTAGGTTTCCCTGCCCCCACCCGGGAGGCAGTTACTGGTCCAGATCGCACTGTAATCGCACGGGGCTTTGATGGCTGCTGTCTGCTGGCGTCGCACCTGTTTGCCCTTTCATTTAAAGCATTTGTTCCTTTTGTGTTAGCCTGACAGCGATGTGTGTTCTTCCTCTCTGCAAACAAAGGAACAAACATTTGTGCCGCGCTTCGCTCTTAAAATTCGTATTCTTTTAAACTGCTTCGCGCATCGCTGCGGCCTCCAACACCTTTCCCTGTGCCAACCGGGAAACCAGATCGTGCGCGCTGAGCAGACCCGTCGCTGGGAGCTGGCGAGATTAATTACTATTCGGGGCAGGGCTTAGATGAATTATTTTGTTTGTGTAGTGTGTTCGCTAAAGTGGTTGCCTGATCGCTGCTCAGAAGATCGATTACCCGTTCCATTTGCCATGTGGTTTCTGTGGGGGAAACATCTTTTAGGATCCATCACTTCGGAAAGCCCAGGGGGCCTGGTTGACACGAGAGGATTCTGGAAATGCTGTAAAATGGAGACTGGGCGGTGGAAAATGTGTCCTTTAAATAAACACCCACAGCGATGGCGGGAGTCGCCATCAGGCCTGTTTACCATCAGGAGAGGCAATCGATGATAAAATTAAGTTAATAGGAACCATGCCATCTGAAAACCCAGCACACCTGTTGGACTGATGCATCAAGGTCAATAAGCACTTCCCAAGATTCTCGTGGTCTCCGGGAAGCTGAAATAGCAAACAGCGACTGGGTTGTCGTTGGGACTGCTGGCTGTCCCATTCCCCAGTCACCCCAGGCCCCACGTGGTGACAGCTGCTGCTGCTGAGTCTGTCCTCGGGGTGGCGCTCGAGAGCCCCCTCTTGTCTTGGAGGTGCTTGCCCCCTGTAGGAAGCCACCGCGGGTGATGTGATGCCCAAGAACGCGCATTATCCATGGCATACAAGGCCACGCCAGCCTTGGGGAAGGACTTGGCAGTACCAGGATTGTATTGCGATGGGAGATCCTACCAAATTTACATAGAAAAGTGCTTTTGAAAGAAGCAAATGAGCTCAGATTAAAAGTAGAACAGCCTTTTGTTTAGTGGAAGGCTGGACTAATCTCTTTGGTTGGGGACCAACAAATAATACATTGCTTAAACATGAGTGTACATGATATCTACCCGTGACTTTGGATGCTTATGTGACTGTATTCGAAGAGCGGTGTCAGGACTCAGGGAAATTTCGCTTGTCCCTGCCAAATATGCTGTACCTCTGCCCAGAGGGAAAGGCTAAAGAATTTTTCTGTCTTTCCTACTATTTTGACCTTATTATGTAGGCCTATTGATCTTTGGCATAAACAACCACAACAATAACAGTCACTACCTAGAAATGGGCCACTGAGAACGCTAAGTACTTGTCATCTCACAGATTAAAATTAAGCAAGCATTTCAGCAAGGATACATCCCAGTAAGGGGGGGGGTGAAAATAGCCAAAGAAGTAAAATAGTGAAAATGAAGTAAAACGGGCCTGACGGTGGGGTCAGGATTTTCCTTGTACGGCTTGAAGTTTCCGAAGACAAGCCATTCGTGACCATGACGTATTTTTCAGCATTTTAGATGATTTTGAACTTAGGATATTTCAGCATCACAACCCCTGCATCATAATGGCTGAGGCGATTTCACTCCACAAAGTCCCGTAATCGCCCAAGGAGAGGATGGCCTAGAGTGTGGGTGCGGGGACACTGACAAATGAGACGATGAGACCCGGGCAGTTGTTGTGGAGTTGACTGGCTTTCTGCAGTGGGTCAAAGACTAGCAATAAAAGGAAGCAGAGTAAGAGACAGACTCAGAGATAGACAGCAGGTTGACGGCTATGGCGGGGTGGCGGGGGGGAGGTTGGGGGTGGAAAGATCTAGCAGAAAGGAAAAAGGACTCATGGACAACAGTGTGGTGATTGTGGGAGGGGAGAGAGGATCATAAGGAGGGTAAATGACAATGGAAACAATACAATAAAAAAAAAAAGAAAGGAGGTGCATTCGCCCAGTTGAAAACATATTCAGGGCCTTTTTGATTAAATCCCTATTTTTCTGTGTGACTTGAAAGCTGGAACTAGACGGGAATTGATTCTTTACACATTTTCCTCTCTCATGGGCTCCCTTGTTGTTTCTGTGCGGGTACCTAAGTTCAAGACCAGGAGGAAATTCTAGTGATTCAAGGTTTTTCAGCTGTCCCCTCCCCTCCCCCAATGCCCCGTCCCTCAGTTTCGACAGGCTGAGTGTGTTATCTTGGGAAGTGGGGCTGAGACTGTTATGGAAATAAAGTTGCCTATGAAACAAGTTTTCCCTGGTTTGAAAACTCTGTGTTCAGCATATATAGAAACAGCCTGGAATCCTGAAAAATAGGGTCTATTTTTTCACAGCATCCCCGATAACCCCCTCTCGGGCCTTTCCATACGTTTTATCTCTTACACCAAAGGCCTATTCTAGTAAATAAGTTGCTTACATTGTTGAGCTCTTATAAGTTTTTGAGAAAATCAGAAATGTGTGTTGGGAACATCACTGGGCGGTTTATAGCTGGTGCCTTAATTGTAAAAACAGCGCGTTTAATGCTTCTGTAAGAGTGTGACTCGAAGTGAGTGAAACTGACTTCGTGCGTTGTTTCTTGAAGGGATTGTATGACTTTGTGGTCACACCTCAAACATGGAGAGGTCCCTGTAATTATGTGATGGCTAAATGGCGGCTGTCCCTTTAACACAAAAATGACGGTATTGATCCGCTGTTATTCCCGACGCGACGTCTAGTTTGATTGCCTTTTCCGCTGACCTTGCATCGATGCCTTCATGTAACCAAACACACCTATCAGGAGGCTGTAACCAAGGTGAGGAGCATGGGGTGTCTTCTGGAGCAGGATTCATTCATTCGTTCATTCATCCATCCATGAGTCAGCCAGTCAGTGAATAAATGTATTGAATACGTACAAGGGGTCAGACCCTGTGCTTTTATTTTCTGTATGAATGAAAGTCATAACCCCTGCCTTCAGCTTTCAGAGAGCTCAGAAGGAGCAAAGGAGCAAGCCAGTAACCTAAGGAGCCTAAGGGGGCGAGGAGGCTCCCTAAAGCATCCTAAGGGAGGCCTTAATGAGTGCTCCCAGAAGGTGGTCCTGGCAGGGGCAGCCTCACTTGCTGGAGCTGCAGAGAGAACCCCTGCTCAGGAGGTTACATAAGCCTGAAGGGGGAGGAGACAGAGGTGGGGTGGGGGTGGGGCAGGAGAGGAAGGTGGGCAAGACTAGGAAGGTCTTTGTAAGCCATGCATTTGGCTTTTACTCCATAGAAACTGAAGAGCAAAGCAGAGGATTTAATCGAGAGAATGTCTTCTGTCCAATTAGTATCATATTCAAACTGAATTAATCAGGCCATACTTTATGCCTTTTCTTTACCTGTCAAAATGTCCAAACTGGTTCTGTTTTTCTTTCTTTTTTTTTTTTTTATTGTCCAAATTGAGCTGGTTTCTATTTCTGACAAATTTGACTTTGAAATGTTTTTGCTTACCTGAAAGATAGGGAGATTTTGTTTTTTTGCTGGTCAGAATTTCTAACTTCTGTCCTCCTTCCTCAGCTACCTGTTTGAGGTCTTTTCCCATGCTAAATTAGAAAGGCAAATCTACCTAAAAATAGATAGGACTTTTTAAAAAAAAAGATGATATGCTATTTATGTGATATTAACTACCTGTCTTTGTAATGAGTGGGACTGAATGAATCCGTTTAGAAACCAGTGTGGGTCATAATTTATAAAGTTGAAAATAGAAAGTATTTTAGTTGGCTGTGAGAATATCATTGAAATTCACGCTTATTAAAAAAAAAATTTCAAGACTAGAGAACAACTAAGTCTGGGGAAATATTTGAGGAAAGTCTGCCCTTGTGATATGTGGTCACTTCAAATATTTATGTTGCGGTTTAAATATAAATGGGGAAATAAGAATATGTGTTACAGAATGCATTCCATCTCTTTCCTGGTTTGTCTCAATGTTCTAATCAGCTCTTCACACATAGAGAATTTGCCCTCTTTATACTTAAGAAAATGAAAGGATCAAAACCCATCAAGAGAGTCATTTCGGACACCTTCATGAATAAATTGAGTTGCTACACAGCTGTCCAACTCACTTACTTTGGATCTGATTGTGAATAAATCCAAAGACACCAGCCTACCTCTCTGTACAGCCAATTTCACTGCCAGATGTAACCACGCTCTAAGGATGGTAGGATGTCGGGTGGGGGAGGGTTAGGACCTGGCTGAAAGGACCCTCCCCATGGCAGTCCTGGAGATACAGACTAAGCAGGGAGGAGGGGGGGGAAGCAAAGCTCTGTGACCCCTGTCTTCCCAGAGCAGGGCTGACAGGAGAGGTGGTGATGCACCTGCTGGCATTTCTCAGAACCAGAATATCGGATTCTCCCCATGAGCTCAGCCAGGAGAGTGTCCCACGTGGCCGGCCACTTGCAACTTCCCTTCCCATGCTTCCTCCTGATTTCAGTGGGCTGTCCTGTGGTCACCCACAGAACCCTTCCCCCCAAGAATACATTGTTATTTAGGACATCGTTAGTGATGAGAGGGCCTCCATTCTGGTTTTCCAATTTCAGGCAAGTGGGATTAGAGCTGAATATGAAAGGCACTGCCAGTTAATCCCCAGCTCTCCAACGACCCTGTGTAGATAGGATCATCTGCGTTTGGGTTTATAGAATGAATTTCATTAAGTTGAATGCTCTTGCTGGGATTACGTGCTTTCTTATTTAATGTTTTGCCCAGGGCTTCTCTTAATAAGTATCTTAATGGCCCTAAGAAGTTCTTTGTGGGATTTTTCTTTTTAAGTTTAATAGTAGCTGGAAAAAAACTGCCCATGACATTGCTGGAAAAATTGTCATCGTCACTACTTAAAAATAATGCAGGTTCCTCTCTTTCAGTTAAAGCCTGTTCCTTCATCTACTGACTAAAATGATCAAGAAAAAAATTGAATGAAAACAGGAACAAAAACAGTTCTACAATAGACTCTCTATATTGTATTTCATTTTAAAAAAGAAAAGCCCAGCTGGTGTGGCTCAGTGGATTGAGTGTAGGCTTGTAAACCAAAGGGCCGCCAGTTCGATTCCCAGTCAGGGCACATGCTGGGGTTGCAGGCCAGGTCCCCAGTAGGGGGCGCATGAGAAGCAACCACATGTTGTTTCTCTCCCTCTGTTTCTCTCTCCCTCCCTCTCTCCCTCTCTCTCTAAAAATAAATAAATAAAATCTTAAGGAAAATTAAAAAAGAAAAGCTATTGCAGGGTCAACTTAGATTTTTTTTTTAAAGGAGCATGCAGAACCAGATGCAGTTTATAAAAACAGCACACACTCACGTAGTCATTTTACTGTGCCACAATCTCTTCCAAGCACTTACTTCCTCAATAAAAACCCTACATGAAGCAGCTATTATTCGATCCTTATTCTTCCAAATGAGAAAACTGAGGCACAGAAATTAAGGAACTCCCTTGAGTTCATAAACAAGGAAGTGGCAGAGCAGGATTGGAACTCCGGGACCCATCTTCACGAGGTACAAAAGGCCACCTCTTACCCAGAGCGAGAGTCAGTTTTCCTTCCTTGAGTCTGACAAACCCAACCTCCAGAGCCAAAGACCTTACTTAGTCTGAAGTGTGGCCATCATCCATTCCCACAGAATAAAGCCATTTTGTTGCTGCCGCTGTTACTGTTTGTTTGTTTTATCCTTGGGAGGAAGGACAAAAAAATTAAATAAAAAGCATTACAAAGAAGACAAAATGTTTCCCATGAAAAACCCAACGTGAAAATGGTTGAGTACCCTAAGTAAAAGGATACTTACAAGAAAGCCCTAAAATTAACCAGTTTTCTGATAGCAATGACCAAAACTTGATTGGAATTAGGGACAGGAAATAAAAACTTTTTAGGAAAAGCTGGTCTTAAAAAGGCACTATAGAAGTGACTGGGTTTTAAAAGCCAGAAAGCCATTAAAACTATAAGCAGGAGTTCCTGAAACACCAGTATTTTTATGTGAGCCTTATCGTTTCCACTTTCTACATTTATTTTTGCTTTTCTGTGTCTTCCTGGTGTATTTCTATTCAACCAAAACTCCAAAGCAATTCGTAACTTCAAAATTTCCAGTTGTTTCCATCTGCATTACGGGTCCTTTTCCCCAAAGGTCTTCACTAGGCCAAGGTAGCCAATATGTTCATTGGAAAAATACTCTGTGTGACAGGTCCTAGGAACAAATTGATCAGACTCCTTGGGGGGCATCAACAGTGCAAGGGATCGTATTGCATAAGGCATAAAACATTAAGAGTTATCCTCAAAAACAGACACAGCCAAGACCCTAAAAGTCACTTAGTTTAACTCCAAACTCGTTGTTTTAGATGATTTCCATAGATGTGAATCCAGAACCTCCTAGAACTCATTTTTAGGCCTTTCCCTCAAGCTCTACACTATACTTTCTTTCCTAAAATAATGTTCTGCTGGTAATGAATAATTTACACTTGCTCCTTCTGTTTTACCTTCCTTATATGTTCCCCCCCAACAAGATAAAAGCCTCGGCCTTACTATTGGCTTCATTCAGATGTCGATCAACAGCTTCCCTCCGGTGTGTGAGGTGTATGTGTTCTAGAGGCCAGAGATGTTTCAGGCTGATTTCTTTTTATTAGGAATCTGTTTTTTCTCTTGAAATGCTTATTCAAATCTTTACAGTTTTCTTTCTATCTGGAGTTAGAAAAATCATTTTTGAAGTCCTGTTATTTTAATTATAATGCTGTCGATTCAAACTCCAGAGTAACAACAGTCCATCCCTGGGGTCAGAAACTTGTTACAAATGCCGAGCTGGGTGAGGGGCACCACAGAGCTATGACTGGGTGAACATTTCATTCTCTCCTTTCATGCATATTATAGTGTACCTAAAAACAACTCTGGAGTGCCCAGGAACACGCACTTGGGCCATGTCCCCGTGAGAGGACATAGTGAGGGAAAGGGGAAAAACACTCATTGGATCATCTCACTGTAGTAGTTTCCTGTGATGACATCATATAAAAATGAAAGTTTCTTTCATATTTCCAGCTTTCTAGAGTGACTTCTGATAATCTAGTAATTCTAGGGAGAAGTCTTTCCCCCTCGAAACTTTTGGGGGCTGCTTTGGGGCCTCTTTCACACTCATTTCAAAAGCGAAATGTGGGGACGATGGATCCCCAGTTCTCCCTGGAGTTCTTCAGTGGGGAGCAGGTATATACCTTGCCTCTCCAATGTCTGCAGGGGCAACAACCACCTTCAGAGTGTGGAGTTCAGTTGTAGCATCAGCAACAAGACAAAAAGTAACCACAGCTAGAAATGGACCCGTAGAAGCAGCTGGCTTCTGACCAGGGTCTCCTGCAGTGGTCGCTCCCGCCGTGGCTATGGTACTTCTGAGAATGTCAGGGCTAAGTTGAACCCTGCTTTGACATCCTCTTGTTCAGGTTCTCTGGGCTGCAGACTAACAGCATCTTCACCGCTGTCACCAGGCAACACTGTTGTCAAGACGCCGATGTTAAGAGATTCCCCAGTGGTCAATCAGTTGAATATTGCCCTTCCAAATCACACACATATGGCCCGGGTTGCTTTTGTAGGCAAATCTGCAGCTCTGTTGCCTGGTGAACCAGAGCTTTAGCCCAGGTGAGTACATCTGTGCAGCTGTAGTTGCAATGGGTCACAGCCCAAAGAATAGGAGCACTGGTCATATTAGCTCATTAATTTATTGATTTTTTTCCCAATTATTCACTTCTTAATTCATTGATCCAACAAATACTTACTGAGAGCCTGCTACGCACCAGCGCTGTTCCAAGTACTGGACATACGGAGATGAACAAGGCACCCTCAGTCCTTGCCGTCACAGAATGGACAGTCCTGCAGGAAACAAACACATTAGACCAATAAATATATGCAAAGGTTTAGTTCATCACACATGTGATAAATATCATGTAAGCATCTCACATTACTTAAAACGCCAGACAACTTGCACTAGCCAATGTGTCAACAGTTAAGTTGATTTATCAACATCATGTAAGAACTGCCAGTTAAACTTTTTTCTTCATTTGCATGTTTCACGGGATTTTTAAAAATCTCTTCATAAAAACACAAAGAAATACTACAATTTGATGTTGTATTTCCAAGTCTGTTGTTGATCGCAAATGGCAAATTCATGACTTGAAAAGATAACTGTTATAGTGTTCCTTTGTTGGTCCAACACTTACTACGTCCGGTAAACGAGATTTGTATTAGGTACTCCAGCTGAGCGTGTGGGCTATAGAAAAACTAAATTCCAGGAGACGTAAGATACACAGTGCAGTAGCCACAGAACCAAGGATATCAGTGCAGATACGGTCCGTGAAAGTTAATACACGTAAGTGCTGTTTGTAGATGTTGACATGAAAAGCTAACAATGTCGTAAAGACTTTTGCCCTGATTTATACGTTTACATACGACGTTTGACTATGGTGTTTTTCAAAAGCTCTTGTATACACAGTAGTACATGAAGTAAATCACGTGAAGTCGAAATGATTCTGGAAAGTGAGGGGCATGTGAGCGGAGATGGGGAGGGAGGCCAGGCAGGTGGTCAGAGTGGCCAGCGGGAGCATTGCAGGGAGGGTGAGTGTTCAGGGCAGATGGCCCAGGGGCAAGGAGCAATGGAGGCATCTTGTGATAAAAATTCCAGCTATTCCTGGACGCAAGTAGTAGGCCAATCGGTTAAAGTGGAAATTTGTTTCATCCTTAAAGAAAAGCCTGTAAAGGTAGATTTGGATGTAACTGTGGTGAGTGTTGAATGCCCAGCTAAGGAGTTGAGACTCTAGCTGGTAGTTAATGCCATGGAAGGTTTGAGGGCGGGGGCTGTTGTGATCGGAGTAGAAAAATCAATCTGGCCACAGCACACATGATGAGAGTGACATAGTGCATTTTAGTCACTCATGGTCAGAGCCGGGGGTTCAGAAACAAATACACAAATTAGAAGATCTTACTCTCTTCTGTTGACTGCAGTGTGTGGGATCCACGTTTCCCAGAAACATACATGTTTGTGTTCTGTTAAAACAAATGAACACACAGTCTCCCTTGCCCCCGAAGAGAGGTGGTAAAAGACAAAATAAAGGGGTATCTTTAGGTCCATCTGCTGGGAGAGGACATAGCTGAAACACTTTAGCTCTGCCACACAACTTTGTTCGTGGACACGAGTGTTCCCGACCCGGGGAAGCGCTGTGGCAGTGACAGCACTGATAATCGGCCCCTTAGACTGCCTGGGGATGAAGGGCTGGAAACCATTGTCTTGCACAAGTACCGCGTTTACTCAGGTGTGATGTGAATTACTGCTGTATACAGTTCTGATCAAAGAGAAGAAACAAGTGACATCAATACCCTTGGGAATAAACACAGAACCCAAAGCTTTGAGACGTGGCAAATGCCCTTTTGTGTCCCCAAGTCTGTGGCCTGGTGGCCACAGTTCCTGGAAGAATGGATATGTGGTTGAGAGGGAGGTTGGGGTGGGGGACACTATAAGAAAGTGAACACTTCCGAATTGGCAGCTTTCTTTTTTTATTAATTTTTCTAAAACTTGTAAGAGAGGCAGGCTTACACCTTGGAGGCCCGTACTAATTTGTGAGGCCCATTTCGTGCTCTTCCCGTTTAGGCATTAATTGGAAAGTAGGTCTTCACAAAGTGCGCGTCATGAATAGTGAACACGAAACATTTTACGAACGTAGTAGGAAAGATAAGCACTTTGGGGACGTCTGCTTAGTAGAGTGAGGCTGCTAATGAACACTCTGTGTTACCCAGCCCTTGTCATCTGTGGTAATTAGCTTTAACAAGGCGAGCGAAAGGAATTCTTCCCGAGTCTTGTACAGTGTGACTTGCCACTCAGCATTTGCCTGCTTACAAGCCTATAACCCGAGGCAATCCCAGACATTCCCCATGGGAAAGATGTATTTCAGAGCAACGCTTACGGCACTTGCCTTTATTAATTTTATGGGAAAAAAATCCATTTTTACATTCATTTTAACATTTGAGTAGTCATGGATTTGGGGGTTGCGTTGGTAAGTATTGTTATTGTAAAAAAAAAAATAGAAATAAGGTATAATAACAATAAATCATGACCCAAATACATCTTAATTAAAGATTCGAAAACTTCACATCCTTTTTAAAAATGTATTATGCTATTTCTCTTAGGGGTCTTCTTATCATTTGTTGAAGTTTGCTGAAACCTTCTGTGGAATTATAGATACTAGCAGTCTTGGGTGATAGATGTCAACAGATGACCGGAGATTAATCTAGCATCCTGGCTCTCTAGTTATTTGATTGAACGGATCTATGCCGACTTCTTTCCACTTTGTCTTTAGAATGCACCCACTTCCGGCACACACGTACATTCCCACGCCCACACTTGTGTTTTCCAGAATTCTTAACCACACCCCCACCACCATTTTGCCACCCCCCACCTCCATAGGTAACAGTGGGAGGGACTTCTTATTGATCATCTTACCTCCCACACCATTTGTTGGAGGTCGACACACTCCCTGCCATTTTTTTCTCTGTGAAGGCTGAAGGGGCCTTTCATGATAGAGAGGCCTCCATTAGAAAATAACCCCAAAGCTCTGGTGGATTAAGCCGTGTAGTTACAGAGTAAAATCCTTTGTGCCAGCACGGAATAGTACTCTTGTTCATGTCTTGTCTCATGTCTTTAAAATACTTAGCGGCTTCTCTGAGCTCTTTTGAGAACGTTTTTTCATGCCCGGTTCAAACGTCTGCCTTGAAATACCATAAATTTATCGAAGCAGGTAGACATCAGCAGCTTTGAAGCAGTTTTATATTGATGTCTTCACAATGGTGGCCTTTGCGATTGTGTTGCTTTTAGGGTGGCTGGCTCTGTAATTTCTATTCATGCTCAAATGCCATTGAATATTACACAATGTGTGCCAATATGAAAAATATCATTCAGCTGTCATTTTATTCCAAGCTGGGCTTCCGCACAATACCGCTCCGAATGTGGTGAAAACCCAATCCCAGTCACCTTAAGCGGAAAGACAGATGTAGAAAACAGTGAATAACTTTTTAAAACAGAAAACAGGCTTAATGTGTTTGCTCAATTAGACCCACGTGTTACTGTATTTTTGTAACATTTTCTGACCTGTCACTTACATTGAGTTTTTTTACGCTTTCATCAAAATCACTTTTTATCACTTCTGCAAATAGCTTTGTAAGATGAAAATCCCATTGTAGGGTTACTATGATTGGCTTATTTGCTCATTTATTATTGTGCTTTCAAAGCTCAAGCTTTGTAACCAGGTGGATCTCAGTGTGAAACAAAGCTCTTTGAATTCTCAGCTCAGCAAACTCATAAAATTATATCACAGCTCTAAGACTCAGTTTCCTTATTTATGAAATGGGAAGAAGTTTATTATGATGATTGAAATAAATAATAGATAGCATTTAGTATGCATGCAGTAGTATTCCTTTTATTAATTATTCTGTCAAAGGGACTATTTATGAAAAGCTCCTGATTCAGAGCTACATTCACCTGCAAAATGTAAACTTTTTGCTCACTTTCTAAGTGAAACATTAGTGTCTGAATGCACTGACTCGACTCCCTGGAGTGAAGCGTTGACTCCTTTGTCCTTGGCGAGACCTGAAATATGTCTCTGCAATTAAAAATTGTTTTTTCAGTGAAAGTTATGTTCTGGAAAGAAGACAAGTTAGCACGATCCCGTGATTGCTTTACTTGCATAATATCTGATTTATTTTAAGAGAAGGCACTCATAGAGCTAAAGCACCCTTTACCCATCACAACACACAGTGCATGGGATGATTCCGACAATGAGGAAGTTAACTACACATCAAGCAAGTTCATGTCAAGAACTGAAGAGCCTATGAAGCAACAGCAGGTGCCCTGCAGATCAGGCACACAGAGTAAAAGGCAAATTGCTTACCCCAAGGAGTAGGCAACAATATTTAGACATAAATCTAAAACTAAGAAAATTTAAGCAGTGATGATAACTTTGTTTATAGATGATGATTTTGATCTGAGGAAATAGAAATCAATTTAAAAGTATATTTTAATTGAGATTGTAAGCATGGTTGTCAGACAAAACCAGTTGGAACTCAACAAGTCTGATCTAAACAAATTTATCCTCCTTATGCATTTATTAGATTTGCTTATAATTTCCAAATTTTCCTTTTCCATTTTATTATAGATTCAGCATATGAGTAATTAATATCCTATACTCAGAAGATTCTATTTAAAACAACAAAAACAGCCTGGCCTGTGAACCAAAGGGTCACTGGTTCCATTCCCAGTCAGGGCACGTGCCTGGTTGCGGGCCAGGTCCCCAGTAGGGGGCATGCGAGAGTCAACCACACATTGATGTTTCTCTCCCTCTCTTTCTCCCTCCCTTCTCCTGTCTAAAAATAAATAAATACAATCTTAAAAAAAAAAAAACATGTTGGTAACTGACAGACGCCAAAAACCTCAGCAAGCCTCCGTGAATAACAGTCCCAAATAACTTACTTACAATATCAAACGGATATATCCCATTGCTGCAGTTATTTTGGTATGGATTAATACTTAATTTAAAATAGCTAATAGAGGTATGCAAATCTCAATTGAAAAATAAAATTAAAAAAAGGAAGCAGTAGACAGAAAAAAATAGGTAATAGAGGGAAAGTTATCACTTCTGTGTTGTTGGCTCTCCTGAGTCTGGTTAAATAGACATTTCCCCATCTTTGGGTCAAAAAAATGCTACTCCTCTGAGACAAGAATGTGATAAGGTAATAGAGCTTTGCAGGATAAGACTTCAATCATATTTGGCTCATGAATACATATTAGTAACTTCCAAATCTAGGCCAGGCACTGCCTTTTAAATGCATTGAAAAAAATGGACACAAATGAAAAGAGGGAGTTCTGGGGAGGTAAGACCCTGTTCCATCCAGTTTAGTGCCTGTTCTAAAAACAATGATTTAGAGTTTTAAGCTAAAACCATCTCGTCCAGTTAAAATTCCCTTCTGACCAAGTAGTGATGCAGAGAACTCTTTAAAGTCAAATGGAAATCAGCTTCGGTGAAATAGCCTTGGTATTTTATAGTGAGCCTGCAACACATATTTTTGAGAGTCTTCTCCTACCGACACTGCCTTTCCAAATGGCCCGGCTCCTTACTGCCATCAGTCACAGTACCATTTGGCTTTTTGATTCATAATATTATTAAATACTACTAAGAATATTCTTAAAGGGACCAAAATAGGTTACTCAGTATCCTTTTTCTCTCAAATGATTTTTTTTTTCCCCCCATGGGGCCAAGAGTTTCCTTCTTCATAGCTGCTTTCAGAACATAGAATAATAGGCACCGTGTCTTCCCTGAAGAGTTTATGTTATAAACTAATGACCACCTGTATTTGCTCCCCAAGTTTTTAACTGTCTGCTGGGCTGATCTCTGGCCCGGAGTTCTTTGTGGCTAATAAATGAGCATTTTACCAAGAATTCCGCTGGGAATGTGGTATTTAAATGAGCCCTCCAGGGCATTTGCTGCAGTGAATTCCCACAGGTACATGGAGCAGGAGGAAGAGGAAGTTCACCCTGGGGGAGGCTGGTTCGGGTCTTCAGCCAGGCCTGTGGAACAGCCAAAACCAGCAGAGCCGGCCACAAATGCCCAGGGGAACCCTGTCCCCTGTACCTACACAGTGGAGCAGGTGAAAGGTGATCCATATCTCGGGCAGAGTTGATGAGGGATGACGTGGACGTTTGATCATGTTTGTAAGTCACTTGAAAAGCCACTCCTGAAGAGTGATGTGCATGTATGAATCTGGCCTCAGTGCCGTTGTATTAAGAGAGTAGGCTTTTTCGTTGGAGCACCATTAAGTAGAAATGCTTAAGCAGTCGAAAGCACTGACGTCGGAAGCACTTAAAAGTTCTAGTAAAATTGTCTATAGGACACAACGAGTCCAAAGCATCATAAATATTTAAAGATCGCTCAGCATATTCCTCACTATCGTTTTTTCCAGCTACTTGCTTTTTGCATGATGGTAAGAAGCGACGATCAATAATTTCCCATTTCTTAGTGAAGGAACGGAATGGGTCTGTTTTTTCCTTCTGTGAAGGTTATTGCTTTTTACGCTCGCTCTCTCTCTCTCTCTCTCTCTCTCTCTCTCTCTCTCAGTTTGAACAGTACCTTGCCATGGTAAATGGTATGGGTGACCCAGGAGCTGACAGATGTCAAGATAGAGGGGTCCTGAGAAGGGTAGCCAGGTGTCAGAGCGATGGGGGAGGGGTAGCCACGTGATGCGGGGTTTCTGGCTGGGACTAAGAACGGAGACTCATACATTAGGATGTTTGAATCCTGGGGTGGGGGGGTGGAGGAGATCTTGGCTTGTAAATTAGGGCAAGTTATGAACTCTCTACAGTATTAAAAACACACCCACCTCTAAAGGTGATTAAGGGATTAGATGAGATATGCCCTTGGAAGTGTAAAATATAAAGCAGCATAGTTAGTTTTGGTGGTGGTGGTGGTGGTGTCTGTGTGTGTGTGTGTGTGTGTGTAACGTGTTTGGGGTTTTTGGGGTTTTTTGGTAGCAGAGGGGACTGGTTTGCTTTGATTTAGGGTTGGGTTTTTTTTTAATATATATTTTATTGATTATGCTATTACAGTCGTCCCATCTCCTCCCCCCACCCCCCTCCCTGCACACCCCTTCCCCCCACACTCCCCCTCTTTAGTTCATGTCCATGGGTCATATATATGAGTTCTTTGGCTTCTACATTTCCTATACTATTCTTAACCTCCCCCTGTCTATCTTCTATCTACCATTTATGCTTCTCATTCCCTGTACCTTCTCACCCTCTCTCCCCACC